>WMED01009924.1:0-16054 GCA_019650415.1 Pipa parva | reverse complement strand
AATGTGATCTGTTTTATTGCTTGCTTTGGTTACATATTTAACAAAAATGTTCTAAATTATAATGTAATATTTGTCATTATCTTTCATTCCTGTATGACCACAGATATCACTGATTTTTATAATATACAATAATACCCTATAATATTATAATATTAAGTAAATAGTACTTAAATTCCATTTATATATTTTAATGGTCTGCTATAAAATCAAAAATGTACTGTTTTATACAAATTGATAAACAAAGATTAAATTTAAGTTTTTAATATATATATATATATATATATATATATATATATTCAACTCAATATACTCAATGTATTTTATTAAATAATACGTGTAATTAAATTTCCTTAAGTGTATATATTTTTACTTCTTTCCCAACACACCGGTATTCAGGTGATATAAGATAACCTTACATGCATAATTACAAAAGAAATACATTTTTTGTTTGTTGCAGTGATTAGACTTTCATTAAAAGCCTTTATCGATTACATTTCCCTTTTAATGTTCATGACTGATTATATTCTAAAGTGATAGAGATATTTTGAAAATAATATTGCGCCATTGCGTTGTATTCTCTACGCTGCATATTAGAAATCCACATGAAAATATGTAACAAAAGTGAATGTCACTTCTAACCAAGAATGCTTTCAAGTGCTGCAATTTTGCTTTTAATAAAAAAGGAATTTCTTCAGCCAAGCCTATAGAGCTTCTTTGATAAAACTACAAAAAAAATCTATTTTCTAAACAAAGGTTTATACATATTTATGTGAACTTAATCCTGATAGATATTTTTTTTTTCCTTAAAGAAAAATAAACCCTGCGCGGAATTGCAAAGGTAAACTATATGTAAATACTTCAAGTAATAGGCTTGTAGTGTAAATCACATCATTTTATCTTCAATTTTGCATTCGTTTCTCTGGCTTAAAGGTGCATCAGAGATATGCATTTTTAGCATATTCAGAACATGGGGCGTGAAATTAAATGTTTGACAGAGTGAGAAAAATATACAGACTTTGGAGATGCCTTAAAACTAGTAATTTATGCAGATGCAGAACAGTGAAATGATTTGCTATGGAGTGACCCTCTCTCCAGGAATCCTGTGCTCAGTGTTCCCCTCTTATCTCTGGCTGTATCTCCCCTTCCCATTGAACCAGCCGTTCTGTGCCAAGCAGTCTTGCTGATAAGGGCAGCGCTAACACAAGAAAGAGTGGGCTCGCTGGGGCCGTTTCTATTGCACTTTTACCCAAGGCAGTGGGCAGAATTTAACGGATTCCTTCCAACATATGTTTTTGCCAGATAAGTAAACAGTGTGTGTCGGAAATAGAAATGCATTTGCAATTTAATGACATTCCAGCTCTCAGCTTAGACTGGCGTGCTGCGAGGCGAGGAGCAGAGAGGGAGGAGAGAAGAAAGGGGGAGAAAAAAAAAAGTCCAAAGTTCATCGTTCCTTTTGTGCATTTTTATCAAGGAAATATTACTTCTTTCCCCCTCTTGTTCTCTTTTCTTCTTCTCTTCTTTGTCTCATCTATTTGCATGGCTCTTTTCTCCCTTTCTGCCTTTGTTCACTTTCTCTCTCTTTTATTGCCTTTGATTTGTTTCTCTTTATGCATTCTCTGCACTTTCCCCCGTTCCCCGTCTCTCATCAGCCCAAAGGAACTGTTTATCCTCTTTTTTTTTCAGGGTCTTGTATTGTCACTTGTCTGCTGTGCATTAAATGGTTCATTTAAAGCTCTGCAAATCCTGGGCCTGTCTGTGTGCATGTGTCCACTGCTTTTAGGAACAGGCCTTCCTTCCTGTAATTCTTGGGAATCAAAAAGGATTCCACTGGGATCCTCCAAATATCATCTCCCAAAAGATAAGCTCTACAGTATTTACAACCAGACTATCAAATGGGATTTGTACAGTTGTGCCAGGGCTGAGCAGGGGAAGCTCTTGTCTGTATTGCTTCTGTATTTAGCAGCTGCTAGTAGTATATGATTAAGGCCAGGGTCACACTAGCTGTTTTTCAGATGAGCTGTTTTTAATTAGACTCGTTGTCTATGGTGCAAAACAAAATGCACTGTGTGGATTATCCTATAGGATACAATGGATACTATGTGTATTTTCCAACAAAGCTAGTGTGACCATGGCTTAATGGTAATGCCTACTAAGCTTTCAGATCATTCAGTTACAAGTTACCAGATCCATAGCACACAGCTGGTTCATGTAATCTGCCCTTGATTCAGTGCATACATATATATATATATATATATATATATATATATACATTTCAGCTTTAAAAAAATCATGAGGATGTGAATACACAGTTACCTGAACAAGCTGTATATTTAAGTTTATGCAATTTCTGTAAGTTCAGCCATATTAACATTAATTTTATATTGGAGTATAACATGGAGGCCTAAATAATAAACATATATGCTAAACCAGCAGTCCCCAACCTTTGCCTGATCAGGGACAAGTTCCAGGAAGGGGAGGGGGGGGCAAACTAAACATAATGCCAGCTGCATGATGGTGACGTGCTTCCTGTGCGCACATCACCATCATGCAGCCCAGTACCAAGGGGCTGACGGACCGGCAGTGGTTTGCGGCCTGGGATTAGGGAATTCCTGTGCTAAACCACCTGAGTGTATCTCTTTGTACATTTAGGATACAAATAACAATTTAGTTCCCTAATATGCTCACAGTATGTCAAGTAATCCGTACCTGCTACAATTCTCCATCCGGCTCTTGAAAAGTGCACACTATTAAACTGAACAGTTTTTTTAATGAAAAACAAAAAAAACACACACACACAATATTGGAGGGAGTTTCACAGATTTCCAGCATGAGATAACATTTTTTTGAAAGGGAATCAATTAGGGCTTAAAAAATGCAAGGTCTAGTACCCTCTGTGATATAAGTACTCAAACCCTCATTTTGAGGCTTAATGCAAAGACAACCCTACAACAGCTACCATAAATCAACAATCTTACTGTCATAAGTCATTAATATTATTAATATATATCATATTATAATTATGTCTAGATGCTGAAATACATGGAAAGACACTTTTTAAAATAAAGTTTCAGGCAAAATGTAAAGTTGCCACCTCCTGAATTTTTGTGTATTGTTACAAAGTAATATCTGAATTAAATGGCTAATGCATAGGTAAATCTTGTACAGGTCTTTTAATCCATAGTAACCAATCAGAGGTTGGCTTTCATAATTCTAGCTTCCTGTAATACTAGTTAATACTAACTTCTGATTGGTTTCTTTGGGTTACTTGACCACTGAAAAGATTGCAAATTTTGATGAATTCCCTTGTATGCATATTATATATCTAAAACAGAAAATCATAGCAACTGAATAGAGAGAATTATAGGAAAATCTTGGTACTTCTGGCTGGTTCCTGTGGGTTAAAATACAAATCAGCAGGCAGGATCATAGTGACAGGCACTAGGCTGAATGCAGGCAGCAATGGTTTATTTGCAGTAGTCAGAGAGAGGCATGGCAGCACTGGAATAGTCATGTTAGGACAGGATTTTTGTACACAGGTCAGTCTAGGCTTCCGTGTTTAATGCAGGAGACCAGAACAGCCATCATTTTGAAGCTGAAACTGTTTTCAGATTCTCTTTGGAACTTCACAAACCAACATGTTTGCACAATTCTTTAGCTCTGGAACTCAAATCAGATAAGGGTTAAGCTTTGCTTAACATAATCTTAATATTGTTGCCACTCTTGGTGCCTTGCTGTTTTTCTCAGAACGCCTTGTGAATGTTGCGACTGTTAATGAGGTAGGTAGGTTAAACACAGCTGTTGTAATTCTGAATGGCAATGCTTTGAATTATGGTTTCAGCATATAGGTACTTTTAAGGCAAAGGGAGGGTTATTGACTAAAGTCTAAATTGTCTCGTAAAGGTATAAATTCGCCACTTCCCCATATTCGTGTATTCAGCAAACTCTACGATGTGGCAAATTTGCCAACTAACACGCCTTTACTATGGGAATATTGTCAAGGTTACAGATTTACTATGGAAATCCACTGTTTAGTCAATAAGGAGTAGAGAATCAGTGTGTAGCCACCCAAAGTGATGAGAATTCACTTCAACAGTTGAATTCTCACTTTAGTCAGTAACCCCTTAAGTCTTATGAGTACTCGGAGGCATGATTCCTGCAGATCAGATAATCTTCTGGAAGCAGTGAAATCATTGCTCACCTGATCCCTTTAATTTTAAATGCCATTTTATAATGAATGCTTCATGAACCTTATAATTACTAACAGTCTTTATTGACCTGAAGTTAAATAAGCTCCTGACTCACTCACGTATTAACCTCCTTGTTTATTGATCAATTATGATTGGTTAACATTAGTGATGTTCTTCTAACATGTCTTCTAGCATTGTTGTAGAATGTCTTTTAGCAGTGTTAGGAATGAATTAATTGCTGCGTGCAAAGGGGGTCCAACAAAAATCTGGAAGGAAATCATACATTTAGTCACTGCTTAGGGCTGTCCAATAACCTGCACATGGTTAATAAGTGAGAGAAGCTTACATCTGGAACTGAATCTAGAACATTCATTCACTGTTCTACCCACCACTTCATTCATTGGATGACAGGTGCTATTATCATTTCTACCCACCTTCCAATCTTCCAGGTAGTGTAATCATAAATAACATGAAACAGATGCACCCTCTGTCTAGTGTACATGCTCAAGTAATTATTGTTTTGTGGCTGTTGCCAGCAAAATCGAAAGATCCTGGGATCCCATTTACAGTACATTTTCACTGGAGGCTGAGCAACACACGAGCCTGTTATTTTAGCCATCCAAGAGACTGATAATTCAGCTTTGATTGAGTTCTGTTTCTCTTTATACATCAGCAGCAAGAACCAGGGTTCTACAACAGTTAATAATACTACTACCTATTCATTTTATGCCTAGGGACTGACACATTTAGTGGGATTAACAGAATCATGTAGTATGCTTCTACTTTATCTGCTAAATGTGTTTTACTAAAATGTAAACAAAATCCTGCCTATGACCTCCACATATGCCCTAATTTCCCTTGGGGTAGATTCAGAAACTTCCTAAAACTGAGCTATCGAGTGCTGTTAGTTATGTCAGGGCACTTATGTCACTCTGTGCCACTCTTCTATGGAAGGAATTAAACTCTGACTCATATAAATGCGATCAGTGGGTCCACACTGTTTGTATTGTATTTATTACATTTTTTTGATGATCAGATATGGGTCACATTAGCATTTTATAATACTGTAAGAGGACTAAGGGCTACATGGAGTGTTCCTGTGCTAAAAATGTGCTTTTACCAGGACAGGACATTTCAGACTATAAAGTCACCCAGTCTCCTCAGCCCCCTGCTACTAACCTCCTTCCAACAACTACTGTTCCACACATCATTGCCTCTTTGACCCCCTCCAACTAAATTTATTTTTTTTATGCAAGGTTAGCTATCAGGTAGCAGTAGGCAGGTGGGTGGCACTGAGAAGTGGGGATGAGTTGGAGGTGGTCTTATCTGGTGGTGTAATGGGTGGGTGGGTGAGTGATATATAGGGTGGGCAGATAGCCATTAAAGCAGGCAGGCTGATGCCCCCTCCACCTATCCTTAGAAATGGGGCTGTCCAGGAGTAAAAAGAGCAGAACTATAAAATGCATCCTTAGCCTTAACTTACTTATTAGACAAATCTGTAATAGCCAAAGAACATGTATAGAGGTGTATGTATGTGCTGTCAAATTTGAATCTTGACTTGTGTTTTTTCAGGTTGTAAAGAAAATGCAAATACAATTTTAAAGTAAATTATAAGCTGAATGCTTACAATGTAAAAAAACATTTTGCTTGTTATCTTATGAAGCCACACTTGAAATGAAGTGTCTGGTTGAGCACATTCTTTATGATTAACTGGGATTAGTTTTGTTATAATCTTGTCCTGTGGTGTAGTAATGCATGTGATCCTACCTTATATGTCTCTACATTATTTGTTTGATGCTGATTTATAAATTGGTGTAGATAATACAAAACTCATTAAAATGCCTCAAATGTTTTTAGTAACACTTTTTTTTCCTGTGCAAATACGCCAGAACAAGTGGTGTCATTGAAAAGCACATTAGATAAAGCTAATAGCCAACTAACTGAAGACGTCTAGCCCTATGCTTCGTTTCTAATTATAGTTATTTGGTTAGGCAGTCAGTGCATACCTGCACCTAGTTATTTACATTAAAAATTATAACCTATCTCTCAGAACACACCCTTAGGAGTAACTGGGGCCACTAATGAGTCTACAGGTAGTGATTAAGTATACCTCAGCTTCTGCTAAATATGACCGCACAAAGACTTGACTGGCAGAGAGAATGGAGGATTTCACTGTGTTTGATAGAAATACTGAGGCCAAAGGGACACAGAATAATTCATTTACATTACTTTTCCATAAAAGGTATCCTTGTTCAGTAACACCAAACAGTCCCTAAACCGCTAAGCACAGGACAGGACGATTACTGTGGAAATTATTGCCTTGGATAACGTTAGCCTTAAAGGACAAGTAAAACCAAAAAATTCCAATTTGAATTGATATGTCACTTATTCAAACACGTAACTTGTATAAATAGAATATTTAAAGTTAAATTCATGAATTGTATTGTTTTCTTTCACTTTTATCTTTACTGATACAACCTTGTTGTCAAACAGACCTCAGCCATTCCCATGGTTTCCTATGGTGCTGTAAGACAATACATATTCAGGTGCTCAGAAAGGGCACATAGGGCATATAGTCACATGGTGTCTATATATTACATTTTTGCACTTTTGGTGGCATGACAATTATTGCACATGGTGGCATTTATGCCCTGAGTAAAACACTCAGAACAATTGCAGCTGAGATTTTGACACATTTTTTTATGACCTTTTACAACAGGCGTAACATATCCTCTAGTGTTGGAGTCCTTTTATATGCAAAAATCAGTGTGTGTTTAAACATAGCTTAAAATCAATGTCTTTTCACTGGCCAGAATTTCTTAAGAGTGGCTTTGGCTATTCCCTTCTTAGGGGGTTATTCACTAAAGTCCGAATTGCTGCGTATAGGTGTGAATTTGCAAGATAAAGACAGCCGCAATAGGCTGCTACTGTCCCAGTCGCGACTTTATTATGGGAAAATTGTCACAATCTTAACATTAAAAAATTGTTGTGACTTTACAATGGGGAAATTGTAGCAGATTAGCTATGGGAATCCGCTGCTTGAGAATTCGACAGTCGAATTTGTACCTTAGTGAATAACCCCCTTTTAGAGTTTTTAATGGATTTTAGCAGAGAGATTGGTATATTTATTAGTTCTGTTTGAACTTCTCTTTATAAGAAACCCACCTTTATTAACCTTTTTGTTAGTAAATGTACATCTAGATAGAATAAGTAGATGCAATAGTTTTAGCTCTCTTATGTTGCCCTTTGGGCTTAAAGTACTCTAGTTATTTCTGCTTATTATTTTGTGGTAAGTTATTGTGATCCATTAGTTTAGAATATATTTTGGACATCATGACGACAAACATATTTTCCATAACATCTCAAAAGATTAGTCCTGTGCATGGCCAAGCTAAGTGCATGGTGCCTTATGAGGCCTTACCATGGTAATGAATTTGTAGAACATCCCAAATGATGAAAGATATCAGAGGTATTTCCCAATGAACATATTATGTGGATCCTTCAAAAATTATCTCACAGTGAATTCTTGTCCCCTACTCCTTATTCACTAAACAGAAAAATACCATAGTGAAGAAGTGAACAGCATCCAACATAGTAGAACAATGTTTTGTTTTTTTTTGTTATACGGAAGGTCATAATTTTAAAGCTGATTAGTGACCATTCAGATGAATATGCGTTAGTATTAGGTACTTCTTCTGTAATTTCAATGCTTTTTTGTATTTAGGGTGATGGCATGTCAATGGCTGCTATATGTCATTTGAGTCAAGGTTCTGCATTCATCTCAGGATATTTTTTCCATTATTACGGTTAATTCACAGGTATAAGAGAATATACTTCACTTTAGCTCATCTCTGATTTGGCTCTTGATTGTGCAGTCAAGGGAATTAAGCCAGCCTTCTCACTGTATCAGTTTACTCTGTGTGCCAAATGTGGCCCAGTGAACACTTTATAGCTATGCATAAATAAGTTTATATATATGGACGTATGGACTAAAGTGCATACTACTATGTTCTTGTGCAAAGTAGGCAAAACATTTATGGTACTTTGCTGACACTGCATAATTACAAAGCAAAATTGTTCTATATGTTGTCGCAAAATTTAACAGTTAGGCAAGTCTAAGAGCATAATTTGATAAAATCGAAAATATAGATATCGCGATATCGAAGGATTTTTACTGATATCGGCAAAATTTCAATATTGCGATATTGGCAATATCGATATTGCGACATCAGTAAAATCATTCAGTGTTGTGATATCTGGAATATCAATACCGCAATATCGATAAAAAATAATTTGGTATTGCGATATCAGTAATATTGATATCGCAATATCAATATTTTCAATTCCAGTTTATGTACATGAATGCAGCAAATTAGGCTATTTATTAACAGCTCAAGAGGGACATATCTACAGCATATTTCAACAAGTTTTTTGAACCAATAGAGGATTGCCTAATAGATTTGTATTAGGCAGTTCTTTATCATGGCAGACTTGAAGCTAAAGGTCAAAGGTTTTAGAATGTTTTTCACCCAGGTGCTAAACAGGGAGAGTGAACAGAATGGATCGTTTGCAGAATGGCCACCTCTAGGTTTTGGGATCCTGGTCAATTATTCACTTTGCACCCTCTAACAAACATAGGTATGGAAGTGGATCAGCCACTGATTCCCTCTGAACCCTGCCTTCCATGGCAATAGAGTGTGGATCAGTATTTATCCCACTTACATTGACATATTCTGGGCAATAGGTTAGGGGGCAGAGAAGGTGTTTTGACAGACACCCAAACATGGTATATGCTCCTACCTCCCTATACAGGGTGAGGGTGCAGGGTCCTATAAACCCTTGCATTTGTTTACAGATTTCCCATCTACCCTCAGGACAATTGAGGTAGGGGGGAGTTAAGGGGTCCAGTAGTTACCTCTCATTCTTTGCATTAGAATACCTCCATAAAGTTTAGTGACAAACTTCTGTGTAATATTCTAGAAATGCATGGGGCAACAGTCACATGGGTGTATTGTAAGGGGGTACAGAAAATGTGGTGACCCTTACTAGCATAGTGTGAGAAGTGTGTCAGGGACATAGGGGGCTTACGTACTGTAGTTGTATGTGAGAGGTAGAATAGTGCCACCTAGTGGTGAATAGGTGGGAAGGTTCCCTCAAGAGTAGCATAATTATTTCCGTTTGTGGGGAGGAGTAATACCCCAAAAAGGAAAAAAAAGGCCTTCTAGGACAGGAAGTAAGGGGAGAAGGAAGAAGGAGAGAATGAGAGAGAGGCAGTAGTAGGTGTGGTATGGTGCGAGCTATGGAATTAGCTCCAATGGGACGGAGTGGGAGCTGTGAGATGCCAATGTAGGTGAACCACTCAGAGTGTAGATCTACCCTGAGCAAGTCACCCCTGGAGCCAGGTAGAGAGAGAGAGAAAGAGAGACAATTCACTGATGGTGATTTGGGCAATAAGGAAGTTGCATGTCAGTAATGTGAACTTGATACAGAGCAAATAAAGAGGATCTGTTGGACACAAGTGCATCGAGGTGGACATTGATTCTTTTGCATGAATTTTGTGACTAAAGTGAAAAGGAGGCCAGATCGACCCAGGATCATAAAGCAGGTATTACTGAAGGAGTGGGTATAAATCCATTAACTTATTTTTCCCTGTAATTGGGAAGAAGAGAGGCGGAAGGGGTGAAGAGGCCATGACTGAAGAAATTAAGATTTATTACACCCCTAATCCTGGTCCCTTTACAGTGTTCCCAAGTAAAAAGGTTTGAACAGCGGGGCCATTTGAATAGTGAGAATTACTCATTATTTAATTAATACTGAGCTCTCTTCCCTATGTTGTGCTTATACATGTGGACTTTATAATGTTTAGTCTACATAAATTACATTTACTATTATAAAATTGATTTAAATTTTAACAAAATTACTTACTGTGAATTTTAGCCAATGATTTCTTAAAGCATATGAAATTAATATCAGACACCTATACAAGATACTTTTTATCTCCGTACAGTTGAGAACTACTTAAGTAGAATGTACTTGGCTATAGACGTCTATGTGATTTCCTTTCTCCCATGAAATGACATTACATTTGCAATCTCCAAATCCAGCAGTTGGCAAGAAAACAGAAATATGTTTAGACATAAGCATGTAAAGTAGCTGGAGGAAGTAATTTAATCAGGCAAGGGTATATTTCAATGTTTTTCTACTCTTCAAGGCATTAGAACTTTAAATTCATATTATTGGTTTGATTGATGCTGCCCAAAGGACCAAAAAAATGAAATCCAGAAAGTGAAGACTGCTGGAGGATATATGTTGAAGTTAAGAGATTTAAATGGTATAACCAATATAAAAAGAATGAAATATAGAGCTTTTTCTCATTCTGATCTTGGGATGAAATTTATAAATCAAGTTCATTTAGCTGTGGTTTATCAAAGAGAAACAGAGTTACAACTGTACGGATGGAAGACACTTGTACAATAAAACAATGTAAATATCTTACTGGAAAAAAAAAACAATGCTGGATCCTTATTAAAGAGAGGTAAAGGCTAATTTCAGGGTTGTAAAACCTAATGAATGAGGTTCGCAGCATATTTTTTTTTTCTCTTTATCAATGTAAAACTCTGTGGCACATGTACAGGAAAGATGGAAATGATAAATGAAATTCATATTTTTAAATATCCATGCTTAAAACCATAAATGTTTTTTGTTATTTTCTAATGAATGTTTGGTTTTTTTTAATTTCTTTAAATGAAATAAAAAAAATAAATAAATGATTATTTATAACCAATATTTTGTCTGTTACTGAGATGTGGACATGCATGAAGTAATACCATTATTGTATAACATGGGAGCAACAGACAGTTATAAATAATAGGCGCATCATTATATATTTTCCACAGCGATTCTTTAACATGTAAAAGCTCAAAAGCTCAAGCCAAGCTCTTGCTGTGGATAATTACACATTTGAGTGGAGCAGATCATGTTGTTTCAGATAGGAAGAACTTGTACAATAAGGCACCTTCTGCTTTGTTTAGCCTTCCACATGCGCATCTTAGCCATTAGTTTTTGTTATGCTGCTTATGATGAATGTGTTGGGCAGTCTGGACTTACTATATTCTGATGTACTATAGGTGTTATAACCGTTTAATTAATTTTGCATGGCAGAGAGACAATTACCTTTTGCTTAGATTTTTGAATACTCGATATAATGTTGTTTATACTGTAATAGTAAAGTTTAATGATATTGAATGATGGTAATTTGGGCTGATTATACTATTTCATTCATTTATATATGATTTAATAAATTAAATTTCTGTGTTTTAATATTGGTAGAAATCCTGAGTGATTTTTGGAGTTTGCTTCTAAAAGGTTGTCTGCAATGTCATTTTTGTGACTAATGCACTTTAATTACTGGGTATATGTTACACTGAGTCATCTTTCTAAGATTTAAAACCCATGGCTGTATTCACTGGTGGCAGTTGATTACCAAATATGAAGAATCTACAGCTGGTACATAATGTGGATCTTCCAGCTGATTGCCAAAGTGAAGGAAGGAGTCTTGTAAAGGACTTTCTGGTAAATAGTGGAAGCAGACATAACAGGAGTAAATATAATAAATGATCATCTATATCCAGTAAAACATTAAAAAAAAACCATACAAATAGGCGAAAATACATTCAGAAAGGGAAATATATCAGAAGACAAACTAGAGGCATTAGCAGAAATAAATATGGTTTAATCTGAAGAATGGAGAACAATTATATTTTACAAATACCAACAAAATTGTAAATAACTCTACTGAAGTTATACTAATCCATCATATTTAAATGACTGCATTTTCAATAATGAGAGGTAAACAATTACAATCCATTAAAAACTTAGAGAGATAAAGGGTTTGTGTTGCTTCTGGTTTTATTAGCTACATAATTAATACTTTCGTCATGTACTTAACAAAAACGGCTCCAAGTTAATTTCCTACTTACATAAAAATAATTGAATTGACGGGCCAGTAATCACTGGTACAGTAAATACCTCTGCATTAATATGGGATGTCGACTGGTACTTGGAAATGAAAACACTCGGTTGCATTTGTTAAAGCTGTTGCTGGATCTCAAACAAATTCTTGATAGAAAAATGTATATGCGCCAGATTTATTTTTTACAGATTTTTGTTTCTAATACCACCTTCTTTTATTTATAATACCATGTTTTCTTCAAAGTCTATTTTTTTAATGTTCTTGCTGTGTTTTTTGAACTTTCTGTGTTTGAGTTTCGCTCATTTTTAAGTTTATAAATTTAATTTTACATTTTTCATTTGTTTTCGTCATTCCAGTATCCCACACATTTTACAGGTGATTTTAATGGTGTGTGGGGGGGGGGAGCACTTGCACTTGCTCTTTACTTGCATTTGCACTTTACTTTGCCTACTGGTTCTTGAAATTTATATTCCTGTCCCCACTGACATGTATGCTGGAGAGATGAGAAACGTAATTTCAATACTTGTATGTGCTCATGTACAGTACATATGTAGAATTGACAAATATCTATCTATCTATCATCTATCTATCTATCTATCTATCTATCTATCTATCTATCTATCTATCATTACTGGTAAAGCTTTTATGTATCAGTGTAACTTTTAGAATTCTTCTGGTCTTTACAAGCACTGCAGTTCTCTTCACTTCCTGTTCCTATGTGTCTTGAGTAAGTTCAGTGGCAGTTTTACATCAGAATTCTGCTACAACTTGTTACAGAGAGCAGGATTCAGCACTGGAGTATAAAAGTCCTACCAGTAATTATTTCCCCTCTCCCTCCTTAGGAATAACCCCTATAAGAGATTACTTTTTAGTATTCCTTCAGGCCAGTGTCACACTGGCTGTTTCGTAGCTGAGCTGTAAAAATATCATCCATTGCTTCCTGTGGGAAAATCCTCACAGGCTGTTTTGTTTTGCAGTTAGCTGTGAAGTCCAAGACCTTGAAAACATTAAGGCATGCTATTCTTTAAACTTGTCCAAGATGGATATCCTGGAATAACAGAATACAATGTTTGTCTATCACAGAATTAGGTAGAAGGGGTAATCTTACACTAATTACCAACAAAGGCTAAACCTAGGGGAATGTCCCTATTTAATGTGAAGTGCACAAAATCACAGAGGAGCCGCATGGTCTTCTCCCCACTGTGAGTACTGGGGTTTGCTGAGACTCTAGCCTGCTGGCTCCCTTGAATTAGAAAGTAAATGTGCCCGAATTTTTCTTTTTTGTTGTAAAGCACATTTTAAACGTGTTCAGCTGATCCAGTTTTTAGGAAAGGAAAGAGGAAGTGATGTTATATCAGATACATTGGCATTCATTACAAAATGCAATTCACGTCATTAGATTTCTTATTTCATGTGCAGGTTCAGAGGGAAGAAAGTGACTCCAATTGTTAAACAAGTTAAAAGGAACCAAATCTGCAGTGTCACAGCTTAATCAGTCCCTGAAAATCAGAAGTTATAGTAAACATATGTGAATACAAGTGTCAAAGAACATAATAGACTGCATAACCATATGAATAGATGGTCTGGTTGAAAAAAATGCATGTAAAATTAACAAGACCTAAAATAAACTCTACAATGCTGATGGTAAAAACTTCCTCCTAGTTTCAACAGATGTTGAAGATGCTTTCAACAAATGCTTGTACTGATTTTGTAACCTGTTGTACATATTGTCCATATCCTCTTTAAGTTGCCTCTTTCCTAAGATGAACATATTCAGTTTCTTTATGCATTGCTCCAGCACTCCATTTCACCACATTCCCCCCTTATTACATGTTAAAATGGTATTATCCTTGGACAAAGATAGGAGTGTCATTTCCACGTTTTTTCAGAATGTGTTGGAGAATCTCCCTGTCATTTAAGGGATACAGCTCAAGTCACGTTTGATAGTTATTGTTGTAACTAGAAAATACTTCTTAGAACAAGCAGCTTTGTGTATGTTCAAATGAAGCATCAGTGAACATACTCAAAGGTTTTGTGTCTTTAATGTCTGTACATGTTATTTAAAGTAGGATAAAACTATATCAGGGGTATGCAAACTGTGGCTCCCGAGCATGCGGCTCTTCAGCTGCCTTGTTGTGGCTCTGAGCGCTCCTCCCCCCGCCTATGATCTCCGATTCTTCTTATAGGACGCTGGCAGGTTATGTGACCTCTTTGCAGCTCCTCAAAAAATTTTCCCAGGTGGAGGAGGGAGTGAAATAGCTCCCTCCTGTGCAAAGATTGCTGACCCCTGAACTATACCAATAAAACAGAAAGAGTCTGTTTCCAATAGTATTACATTTATTTAGAATATAAACTATTTTTAATAGTGTTAATGCATTGGAAACAAGTTTCATGACAAGAAATCTAATTTGTGAGAAAAATATGATGTTAATCTAAAAGGGAGATCAATGTGAACTGGAGAATGGCTAAAATCAATTTTATATAACAAGAAAGGAATGTGTTGATAAACTACAAACAACAGGTTTTTAATAAAAAAATAAGATTGTTATGAAAATATTATAGAAAGCAGGAGACTCGTTAATAACAACAAAGGAGAAATATTAAAAGGACACTAACACCAAAAAATGAAAATGCCTAAATGCATTTATAATTACTATGTATTGAAATATTCAATGCTTTGAAAAATTATTTTCTGTGTATATAAAGTATGATATTTACTTATTTAGCTTTACAATTGGGCTTTCTGGAACACTTGCCTAATTTTTATTATATAAAGCAACATTTAAAAAAATGGGTTTTGGGTGGGGTTTGTTAATACATAAATACAACATGGCTGCTATCAGTAAATATAAAACAGGCAGAGAGCAATACAATTCAAAAATTCATCTTCAGACAGTAATCTTTTGTGTTTTTTTTTGTTTTTGTTTTTTTTTACAGGTTATGTTAGGGGGTGTTGGTCCCACCTCAGTCCCATCACCCCATGGTTAGGTAGGGGGTGATGGACTTAGGTAGTGACATAATTAGGCTAGTGCTCCCCCACCCCCATAGCACTGATGGGGTTGGGAGCCATGGGAGGGGGTCAAAGATTGACCCCCTCCAGCTGAGGGACCCCTGCCCCCCTTGGCTAAATGGGGGTGAGGATGTTAGGTCAGTCCTCAACCCTTTGGTTAAGCTTAATGCCCTCCTACCCCACTTGGTTACTGGAGTAGGGGGAAGGGGAGGAGGTCCAGTGGGACCCCGTCCCAGTAGCAATCCCCCCCCCCCCCACCTCCACATAGCGGTTGGTGGGAGTGGGGGATAGGGGTCACTGGGATCCCTACTTCTTTTCTTTATGCCCCTCTACCCCACAGGGACATGGGAGCAGGGGGAAGAGGAGCGTCTCCTAGTGAGTCACTTCTTGCCATAACAATCCCCCTCTCTTGCCTAGCACTGGGGGAAGTGTCACAGGGACCCCTTATTTTTGTTTCTACATACTCCCCTACCCCAAAGGTACTTAGAGGGGTAGGGGGAAGAGGAGCGACTCCCAGGGAGCTGCTTCCAGCATTTAGAGATTCCCCTCCTCGTTGCTGAGGGGTAATATTAGGGGGAGGAGTGTGGATCCTAGGGACCCCTATTAGATTGTGTTTGTGTAAGTTATACTAATTATTTCCATAGCTCTAATATTACAGTAGCGCTATGGAAATAATTGTGTTTTAAATCATTTAACTGCTTATATGCTGGTTAACGATTTTTAATGCATTTAAAGGTAGTTTAGGGATTTATTTTGTTAGTAGTGATTGTTTATACATTGTTGCAGCTAATGTGTGTTTTGGGATACTTTGTTTTTTTCAGAGTAGTTGTTAGTTTAGTAACAGTTTGCAGCTTTTGATGTGTTAGAGCAGGGGTCCCCAAACCT
>WMED01009922.1:0-13758 GCA_019650415.1 Pipa parva | reverse complement strand
CCGATGTCCACGTGCAGGACATCAGTGAGCGCATATCAGTCTGTACAAAGTGAGCCGAAGGCTTCGGAGCTCACTTCGCACAATTGTGAATTCCCCCCTTAGTGAATAAGAAGCAGTGAATTTGCAGCTATTGAAGTGTAGCAACCAGAAGTGTCGCGAATAGACTTCGATAATTGAATTCTTTTTGATTTGATTAATAAGCCCTTTAAACTCTGGGGACTCCCAAGTAACGGACAGCAGTTTTTACCAATCAATGACTGTAGAGTTTTTCATTCCTTTTGCCTCTATATTAAATTATTCCCAGACTTGTACGACTTGGCAAATTCGATACTTTGACAGCATCCGTCAATTGATGAAGAGGTGAATTACCCGTGTGCACTCATGCAAACTGATGCAAAGGGCTCTGTAAGTAAGCAACTGGCATTGAGGGGGTTATTCACTAAAGTCCGAAATGTTGCATATAGGTGTGAATTCACCAGATAAAGACAGTTGCAATAGGCTGCTACTGTCGCAGTCGCGTCTTTATAATGAGAATATTGTCGCAGTCGCGACTTTATTATGCCAAAATTGTCGCAATCTTAACATTAAAAAATTGTTGCGAATTTACAATAGGGAAATTGTAGCGGATTCGCTATGGGAATCCGCTGTTTGCGAATTCGACGGTCTAATTCGCACCTTAGCGAATAACCCCCTTATAAGTATCTAAATTGCTTGAAAATTCACCAAATTGTAAAGTTTGCTGTCTGTGCGAAGATCATGAAGTAGTGAATGAATGTGTTGCACGACTGTTCGGACTTTCATGAATAAGTCCCTGAATTCCTAGGAATTTAAGACTACCTGCACTATTGCTGTCACTTGTATACAACTAAACAATCTGCTCCATATTATTCATCAATTCTTAGAATGTATACCTGTTCATTCCCACGTAAAATAAAGTGATTGAACGTGCAGGAATGCAAGGCCTATAGACAGGTGGACAAATAGAGGATTGACAGATATTAAAATGTAACTCATGAAATGCACTATAGCTAACAAGAATTTTATGTTACTGAACCCAAACAGTTTTTCTTGTGTTGAAGCTATAGTTTCGGATATTGCTGTAGATTACTGGCTCCCTCCCCTGTAACTCCATCAATTTTTTTTGCAGCCTGAACCTCAGTTGCACTGGGAAACCTTTGCATTCAGACCAGCTGGGAAACACATAAACTATTTGAAAAGCTCCTTATACATTCCTTTGTGGTCAAATCGTAAAGTAATTTGTCTGCCTTTTCCATTTAATTAAAAGAATCAGCAGTTCTCAAGTGTGAAATGTTTATTAAAGCAAGCTAGAATTGAAAAAAAAAAAAAATAAAATTTTTAGTTTTTCCATTGAGCAAAAATGACCTTCCAAGGGGACTTGAGAGCATTTTAATTTATCCTGTGTACATTATATGATTTAGTTCTATAAAGGGCTTGCCTGTTGCTTAGGCCAAATTGGCTGTTCTTCAAGCTGACATCTTTCTTATCCACTGCACAGACATAAACTCCCAATACACAGAAATCAGTAATGGGGTAGGGAACTTCGCACAGAATATATATATTTTATACACATATAATAAAGACATGGTCCTGCAGAATAAGGATCATTAGGCGCACATCTTCCTTTAATATATTGGATCTTCATAGTGGTAGAAACAAGGGCATTAGTGAAAAAGCTTCTGCAGGTAAAATAAACAGTAAGAAGTAACGTTTCAATGAATCAGTGCTATTTCTCCCTACCAGTGCCAATCACTATGTATCGCGCATACAGCATTTTTTCCATAAAGTTTGAACATGGCAGGGTTATTGACTAAAGTGAGAATTGTCGAATTCTCAAATAGCGGATTTCCCATTGCAAATCCGCACCTGCGACAAATTGGAACCAATGTATTTATGTTCAGTTGTCAATACTATACAGTTGGAATTAATGCGGCGCTTAAGTTACATGTGTGTTAATATGCTTTAACCCCATGAAAATTATATTCGATTTGTCAAAGGAGACTATAACTAAAGAAAATATATATTATTGTATTCAGTGGGTCAGTACATTTGTACTTGTTTGATATTTAATTTTTGGAAAAATTACAAATACTACAGTGGCCGATTTTTACTACTACACTTGCCAATTTCATTGAAATATGGAGGAACCTTAAGGCAAGAGGACTGCGCCGGCTCTCTGTAGCAGAAGACATTGGATTGGCTAAAAGAGCAGGGAGCATAAGACTCACATTGATGCATATCTACTCCCTCCCCCATCCTAATCGGCCCTAGACTGAATGAGCTCTTAGGTCCCCTTTAAGTGACAAGCAGTGACTAAGGCAAGAGGATGAAGGTTCCTGCCCAAAGACCCTACAATCTAAAAAATATGTATTGGTATAGGAAACATGATAGAATTGTCTCCTGTAAACCAGCTGTTTTTTATTATTCCAAAAAATAAATTGGTTCAAACTGACACATGATAATCATAAAGTAGTATTTCATATACAGAATCATGCAGAATAATCCCCTATCACTTTAAATCCACCCTTGTTATGGTATGTTCTTGTTCCTACTACCCTGTTTTCAGTGCCCTGTAGTACTGTTATCAGAGCCCAGCTACCTAGAACAGGGCATTCCTCTTTAAATCAAATTGGAAGTATAGAGAAAATATCTGGTCTAAACCTAAGAATAGGGTCTAACCCATATAGGACTAGTCTCATGCGTAATAGGTAACTGTCAGCAATATCTTATTTAGAGTTTTAGTTGAAATTGTCTGTGTCCAGATGGGGAAATTAACAAGGCTTAGGTGTAGATGACTCAAGTGTGCCTAATTATGGCTATCCAGTGATACCCCATCCAAAAGACAGCAACTTTTATTAAATCCCATGTTAAAAATTTGGGAGAGGTATTGACCACAAATACGGAGATAGAGGAATGAGCAACCTAGATAATAGGCCATTGTCAGTTCATCTGGACTCTTAATTGTAGTCAGTAACTATAAGCTTGTCTTGGTGGTATGGGGTAGACGGAGTTAGCATTGTGCTGCATAAAATTAAGGTGATTATTCTAAATGGATGTTTGGTTATAGTTGTATTGTCATTGTAAACATGCACCTAATGTTCTGGCTATACAAAAAAATTCCTACCACCCCCAGTTAACATAAGTACAAACAACAAGCTTAACTCCAACTGTGAAGTTGGTTCACATACCTTGGGATGCAGCTAGTCTGGTATAGAAATGAGTAAATGTGTAGGTTTGAGCAGGTTCAGTGGAGGATTATGGGTACCCTGGTAGCAATAGCATTACTTAAGAATGTAAAACCAATTGGAAATGCACCTTCATGCAGCAATGTAACCTTTTATTCATTGCCGTTCAGTAAAGGAATTCTGTGATAGTTGAGACTGTGGTTTGAAAAAGAAGTTAAAATATATTAGTAATTCCCTCCACACATTTTTACAGGATTTTGTGGTTTATGTATGTAACACTATTACTGGGGGCCCTGTACAACATTATTAACATTTTTTTTTCTTTATTAATTCTGATGTAATACTGATTCTGCTCTTGTTCTCCTTACCAAATTTAAATAGGAAGCAGGAAGTGAAAAAGATTGCAGCCTGCACAGAGAAGACAAGAAGATCGTGGCTTAGACAAGCAGGAAACAGTGCTGGGGTAAAGAAACACAAAATATTTTACCATCACCCCAAGCATTAAGTTCTTCTTGAACAAATTCATTATTCTTTGTAACATGCAATTTATCAGAGGCTCTCTTCAATTGACAATGGTTTATTGATGGATTAATAAAGTTGGAGCTTTTTTAATATTCCTTATGATGTGGGAGCATGCTATTCGGACTGGGGTACAAGCTACCTGTCACAAGCAGAAAGTGGACCCCTCTGTACCACCTTGGGGTTTGGCTTAGGTACACTGCAAGGCGTGGAGTATAAGAGGCCTCTGGTCTTTACCTTTAACCTCTGCAAGGAGGTACTGGGCTTAGCTGCGAGAGACCCCCAGGTTGCGACCCCCGATCGTACCCCCCTAAGGTAGTTGCTAGTGTAGGTACAACCACAGGCTTGGAACAGGAAACAAGACTTGGAAATAGCAGAAGCAAAATGAAGTACTGACACTTTAATAGAATAGGACACAGGAACACTAGGAAGTTTGTCACTCTGATAAGAGTAACTAGGAACAGGGAAAAGGGGATTGCTGACCCCATGAAACAGCAACAGCCTGTATAGCTGGAAGCTTAGACACCGAGTGCCCATGCTGTCCAGCTTTTAAATCTATCGCTGCGTTCCCATGCAGCGGGAGCGCTCCCGACATGTACGTGTCATGGGGGCATGCTGGCAGTATGCACGCTGCCAGCAGTCTTTAAAAACCTGACAGCCACAGCTCATGCGCCTAGGAGCAGCGCGCAAGAGCCGTCCTGTCAGGTAAGGCATGGTCACAGTGGCAACGCCAACCGTAACACTACCCATTTTCTCTCTCACGTTTAGAGTGAATTTTATTAATATTTATTATTAATGCGAGATCTCACATTCCTGCAAGATTACCGCACAAGTTTTTTTCGATCGCTATTTTTTTATAGAAAGGTTATCCATACTACTAATGGCTACCTTTCTATCGAAAAATATCTAAAAATCGAGATTAAAAAAAAATAGTTCCATGGTAATCTCACGGGAACAACGTGAGATCTTGTGCGATAAACTCGGAAAGAACGAGAGCGGTCTTTCCAACTTTAATAAATTTCACCAGCTGTATGTAAGTTAACATCAAGATCTATTTCACACTACTTGCTGGAGGAGCTTCCACCACAAGTGTGATAAGGTATTATTGGAGGAATTGCATTGTTATGGAATGTTGCTGAATTAATTGTGCTAAGAGTAAGCCTGCCTGTGTGTGTCAAGTGTGCTGTGTTTCTTATATTGTTTCACTGTCCTTAAAGAACTCCTGGAACCCATTACATTAAAAGGATACACTGTAGGTAGGTTAACTGTGCCCTTCCCCAATCTGTAAGCACCATTCTGGCCCTAAGACCCTCACTGACTCACCTGTCGAATTCACTTCGCTACAATTTCAGCCAAAATAGTTGCAAATTCACTTCTCATTTTTGACTTAGTGGAGAGTACACTTTATTGCACAGGTGGACAGCGGCGATGGCTGTCAGATGTGTAGTGTGTTTTAGTCTTTTAGATAGAAATAGGATGAGAAGTCATGCAGAGCAAGGCGAATTCCACAAGTGAAGGGCAGTGATGTCAGTCTCATCATATCCCACTTACTGTATTCTGTGAAAATTCTATTTCTAGGGGGAATTCACGATTGTGCGAAGTGAATTTGGAGCATTACACCCAGTCGCCTTCACACCAATGCACTGATTAATCAATAGTAGAAGTACATGTGCACGTGCACACAAAATTATGTGAAGGGCTCCGTAAGTTCACGAGTCACATAATTGCCCAAATTGGATGCGTATTTGCCGCTTCCCAGACTTTGCACAATAATGGGGAAGTGGAGAATAGACACAAATTCACAGCTCTATGTGACTATCCGGTCTCTAGTCCATGAGGCTCTAAGTACTGGGCTAGATTAGTCTAACAGCCATTGTATGTGTGCTAGTAGTGCTGGACATTCCCATAGGGGATCCTGGACTAATGAAGGAAATTTGAAGAATTGATTTTTATTACTGTCCATATTTCATATTTTTTTATTATATTTGTTAGTGGAACAGTTCATTCCCAATTCATACAATTTGTGATACTCATATACATTTTAAACTGTACCAGATCACTTTTCTCTTCTCTACTGAATAAGGTTCTGTTTGCTGATTCTCTTATGTCCATATGTTGGCTCCTGACAAGTGCCTGCCTGGAATGTGGTGTATGTGAATCTTCTGCTCTGGTCAATGAAACCAAAAGTTATTCCAGTATATAATAATTAGAGTCTATTTTCTTTTCATTCTATGTCATTTGCCACCTTATTATGGTTTGGAATGATCATCTTTTCTGCATGGCTACGGACATTTATCTGATTATTTTTTTGGTGTGACCCAAGTTCTTCTACATAGTAAACTCTCACATACAAGGTGGCCAGTTTGTTTCAGTATTGTGCTGGGGTACATGTGTCATTCATTTTTAAAGGAACTAGAATAAAATGTCCAAAGTCGAGTAAATAGTCACGACTAGAAAGACAAATCCAAACACTCACTCTTCAAAGATACAAAAACATAGGAGAAAAATGTAAAAAAAGAAAAAAAAAGCCAAACTGAATATTTGGGGGAGAAGTGGAAAGTTCCAGCAATTTGTTCGTTTAAGTACTTCCACAGTTCTGTGTGAAATGCCAAGCCCAGGCTGTTGGTCCAATGTAACCCAAAATGTTACAATTATTGAAAACCATTATACTAAGCAGAACATGATCCACAGTTTATTTTTTTTGGGTAAATGTTCTGTTTTCCTCAGTCTGGTAATGACCTTAACATTCTGCTAGTGGATCTGTCTCCAATTAGTCAGTGATGGTGAACGAAGGGGACTTCCTTGATAGGTCGGTGAAGAGATAATTAGGCACATTACACCTAATTGATCGTGATTGCCAGTTTTTCCGAATGCTGCAAGAGGTTTTCTGGCAGTAAACTTTCCTGCAGGTGAATAATTTAACTTTGTGTTGTGGCTGGGTTGATTTGTTCAGTTCTAATTTGGCCCCTATCCAGGCATATGCTCAATTTCTAATGCTGCACATTGCCTCGGTCTTGCAGTGGAGAAATCAAGTTTGTTTCTTATCTTAATTAGTGAATTTAGGTTTAGTTTAGAAAGATAATATTCAGCTATGTTTAACAAGTTCTCTTTTTATTTTGAATGGCGAGAAAACATATTTTAAGGTAGATGTTACTTATTTGCTCTGCTAATTCCTGGGAAGGAACATTTTCTTCACTGTAGTCATTTGTAACTGACAAATATATTCCTGTCTGTATAATTACATTTTCCTACTTTATCTTTCCTCTTCCTACTTTATATATATTATGTCTGCATTGCCCCTGACTTGGCTTTACAACACAACCTTGGCTTTCTGGAGCTTAGGTGTGTATGATTCATGGATAAAATTAACTTTAAAAATGTATATTTTCAAACATTTGTTTTGAATCAAAAAAATGATATAATCAACACCCTTACTGAATGAATGTACACTGTATATAAAAGTCACCCCCGTATGTCACATGTAAAAACATATCATGCATAAATATTGAAACAAGACTGTATAGACTGATGTCACACTTCACTAATTGACTGTGAGTGGTGAAGCTTGTGTTTTTGTACTTGCAACATGTGTGTGTGTGTGTGTGTGTGTGGGGGGGGGGGGGTTATTCCAAATTCATGTCCTTTTGCCGCTTCCCTAAATCCAGTCTGCAATGTGGCAAATACAAGACCAATTTGACGCTTTAAGATGAACATAGAGTTATACACCTCTTCATGTCAATTCCCACACAGATGCGATGGCTTCTCTAAATTAGTTGATTTGATGCCACCAGATCAAAGTGCTGAATTAGGGGGCTGGCAGCAGGACTCCAGTGTCATGTAAGGTGAACAAAAGAAAATATTGTGATCAAGTGACAACATGAACTATCAATTGGTTGGCCTTCAAAGGGATGTAAAAAAAAAGTCACTATGTCACGGTCGGTGTTAACCACCCTGACCATCCCTTACCTGGCAGGATGGCTCATGCGCGCTTCTAGGCGCACGAGCTGCGGCTGCCTGGATTTTTAGGGACTGCCAGGAGCGTGTATGCTGCCAGCACGCTCCCATTGACATGTACATGTCGGGAGCACTCCCGCTGTGCCAGTACACAGCAGGAGATTGAAAAGCTGGTTAGCTTGGGCACGCAGTGCCTAAGCTTCCAGCTATTTTCAGGCTCCTAAGTATTGTGTTCCTTTATCAGCACTTTCTCCTTCCTGATTCCCTGTGGTACTTATTAAAGTGTCAGATTCTTTGGTGTTATTCCTGGTGATCATCGTTATTAAAGTGACAGTACTCCATTAGTGCCTTGCTGATCTCAAGTCTGATTCTCGCTCTGCGCTAACTACTACCCTAGGGGGGTGCAATCAAGGGCCATGACCTGGGGTCTCTTGCAGCAAAGCTCAGTACTTCCTTGCAGAGGTTAAAGGTGAAGACCTGTACTGTACAACTATACTGTAATTTCTCTTCACCGAGGCAGATTTCACAGTGCTTAGGCCTACAGAGGAGCCAGTGTGAAACTCCACCCATTTATCACATCTGTGGTGCAAAAGGGTTTACATGTCATCACGTTCATTGCGGAGCCAATGAGAACACTCCCCGCAATGAGCATGATGATGTGTGAGCCCTTTTCCATATGTCGGCAAAGCATCACACTGGCTCCTGTGTCAGCTGAAGCGCTGTGAAGTCTGCATCAGTGAAGTGAAATTACAGTACAGATGAAGCTGTGACTGCAACAGTTCAACTTTATATAAGGTAAGTTTTTAATATGTCTGTTTTTTCTTCAGTTCTGTTTTAATTAGATATTGAAGAAAGGGAAATAGCATAAGTGAGTATTCTTGTCTTGCACAACAGTTCTGCCTAATAGTGAATTTATTTCTTGAATTATAATGATTTGTACAGTATATTAACAGCTCAGCTCTGCATTGCACAAACCAAAAGTAAATTTGTCGCTTACTATGAAGTGTAACAGGTTGGTGCCGATGGGTGTTTGGTGCTACAATGCATGATTCTTAAAGTGCACCTGTCACCTCAAAACTCTAATACTAATTTAGGTTGTACTAATGAAATAAACATTTTTGTAAATATAAATGTATTAAAAAAATGTACCTTTTTATAAAGCGTATTTCTCTGTCATCTTCCCTGTCAGCCTGACTTTTCTTTCCTGAGTTGGGTGGGTGGGGCTAAATGATAATTGACATTATAGCTCCTCCAATCAGATCCCTTAAATCATGATCTAGCAGGGATCTGATTGGAGAGCTATAAAGTCAGTCATCATTTAGCCCCACCCAACCTGACTCCAGAAAGAAAAGTCGGGCTGACAGGGAAGATGAGAGAGAGAAACGCTGTATAAAGGTACATTTTTTAATACATATATATTTACAAAAACATTTATTTAATTACTACAACCTAAATTAGCATTAGAGTTTTGAGGTGACAGGTGCACTTAACATATTCACATGATCTGTTATCAAAGACCTACTGTGTATCTAAATATTATACACTGATGAGCAAAAGTTTAACAATGTTTTGAACTTTTGACTTTCAAGCTCCATATCTCACTATCCTCTAAAATTTCGAATGTGAGATTACCATCATTTCACTTAAAATTTTTAATTTTATAGACAATCGTCTTGGCTATCTCATACATATATTGGACTTGAAACTATTTAGCATATGATTAGTTATGCAGATTCTTGTCATGTAAGTGCATTGTTACTGTTTTGCTTCCAAAATTCTAAATTGTAATTTTTATTATTTTGTTAGTATTTTGTAAATCCAACGTCTGCTTTCAACACTGCCTGAATCTTTCTGGGCATGTTCTGGTTCAACCATGACTTGAAATTTGATCCTAGGGGGGTAATTCAAGAAAGAGCGAAATTACCTTGCGATGTTTCTCATCAGTTCGCCGAGACGGGTATGCGCTCCCTGGTCTCCTGCAAGTGGAGATCAGCGAATGCTTTAAAGGTACTTCGGCTCGGAGAGGCGAATCGAGTGGTCGCGAGATGAGCCGAGGTACCTTTAAAAGCATTCGCTGATCTCCACTAATGAGAAGCATTGCAAGGTAACTTCGCACTTTCCTGAATTACCCCCTAGGTCTCTACTTCCCATTCCCAATGTTGGTGCACACTGATCGACTCACGGATATGAATACAGCTTTTTCTTCATCTCTATCCACAAGTGTTTGATTGGGTTGAGGTCTGGGGACTGTGGGGGTCTGTTATCTCACTATTATAAACCACCTCTGATATTGACTCTGATATTTTGGATGTCCACCTCTTGGCTTTTGAATACACGGACAAACTTAATTTCCTATTCTTCCAGCTGACATGGCAGTCACATGATGCAGTTTGGCAGTTTTCTTGGCAGAGACTGCTATCGATGAGCTGGATGATGCAGTTTCACTTTTCTTGGGAAATCTTCATCATGGCTTCTTCTTGATTTGAACCAGTGATTTTTTTTTTGCGCTTGGGAATCAAACTAATAACACACTGAGATATTAGGCAATGTGAGAACAGGTTGCAGTTTGTAGTATACAAGAAAAAAAAAAGATTGTTCCACCACCAGGAGCAAAACAGTAACAATGAAGTTACAAGTCTATAAAATGATTGTTATCTCATTTTCAGAGATGGTGAGATATGGAGCCTGAACATCAAAAGTTCAAAATATTGTTACCCTTTTGCTCATCAGTGTAAACTGACAAACATTTCAATAGGTGACATTGTTCAACACCACTCAAGGTTCCTCAAATTTCCCTTGTTCTCCATTTTTCTCTGTATTCACTTAATCTTTCTAATCTTATTATATGAGCTTCAGTACCACTTGTATGTCAATGACACTCAAATTTACATCTTCTCTCCATACCTTCTTCTCTCACATCTTGTATATCCAATTACCTATATACTTTTCCCTCAAAGATCCCACACATCTAAATCTCAGCATTTCCTGAACAGAACCGCAACCACAACACCCGTATATAAATTCTTTATAAACGGAAAACAACATTTATATCACTCCTACCTCAAGGAACCACTGGAGCTGTAGTAAAATGTAGTAAAAAAAGTAAAAATGTAGGGGTTTTACTTGAACAATAAATGCCAGAATTCCCCTTCAAAAAAGGAACAGTCTGGGCAAAAATGAAAAAAAAAAAGACCTTTATTTATTTATGTTAATTGCTAACTTTTATTAAATGCAATTTTTTATCAATTTAAAAAAAAAGTCTTACCTGGAAAGAAGTGCTGTACAGCACTTCCATGTTGCAGACTTCATCTTCAGTCTCTGCCGGCGAATCTATGGCGCCCTGATTCACCCGATCCCTCTAAAATGTACAGTCCTCTCCAGCTGTGCTGATAACGAAGCCCCACATTGGCATTTCCTATGTCACATGGGAGAGCGTGCACGTTATCCAGGGAAGACACATTGATGACGTGCATGCACTTCATGTGACTTATAGGAAGTGCCGATGCGGGGCTTCACTAGGAGCGCTGCTGGAGAGGAATGCGCTCCAGAGAGGGACCAGCTGATTCGGACACCGTAGAGTCACCAGCAGAGTCTGAAGATGGGGTATGCATCACGGAAGTCCTATATAGCACTTCTTTACAGATAAGAAATTTAACTTTTTAAAAAAATTGTTAATAAATCGTATTTAATAAAAGGTGGTAATTAGCATAAATAAATGTTTGTTTGTTTTTTTTCGGCCAGACTGCTCTTTTAAAGAGGGAGACATATAAAATGGAGCGTGTAAGTTTGTGCAAAAATCCAATCAGGCTTGCCTAAGGCATAGTAGAATAAAAGGTGGCTTGTTTGATTTAATACACCTTCCCCATCAGTTGACACTAAGTAAAAAGATACACCTTAACTTTAAATAAAATGTAATTAACGAATAATACTACAGCAAGATCCAGTGTTATTCCCAAAAGGGAGATTTTGTAGTTGCCTGTGCTTTTTTACAGGGAAGAATTTAATACTTATTTTAAATACATTTTCTAGTTAGTTGTCAAAATGCTTGTCTGCAGGCCAGTATATAGATTTCACAGCTTCTGGCAAGATTTCTGCACATGACATGCTCAATTCGAAACGTGTCCAACCAGACAGCTTCCTTGTGGCTATTTAACTCTTTAACTGGCAACTGGGAATCTTCAACAAATGCAGTGCTGGTCCTGCTCTCAGCAGAAAGAGGTTATATGACTTTGCAAGTCATTAGGGGTTATTTAGGTTGCATGAGATTCCTGGCTGTTCCTCTTTCATTTGTTAAATGCAGTGAAAATACTTTCTTAGGAATAAGGCGCTATCTTACAAATGGCGACTGGAATTCATTAGGAAAAAAAGTGTAAATCCACGCAATGGAGTGTAATTTTACAGTCCCACTGCTGGTTCCAGTTAAAATCTATTAACGTGTATCGGAGGAAGTTGTTATCTGCACTTTCACCCAGAGTTAGATATTACTTGCAGGAACTCTTGTTCATACAAGAAACAGCTTCCACCCCAACTCATCAGCAGCTTAAAGGGGAAGTAGGAGCTACCTTTTGCTTGTTAAAGGAACACTCTGGCCAAAATTGAAAAAAAAAAAAAAAACGCATTTGATAATTGATGCTAATTACTAACTTTTAGTAAATATGTTTTTTTTTTCAATTTTCCAAAAAGTTCACTTTCTTACCTGTAAAGAAGCACTGTTCAGCACTTCTGTATTGCAGACTCCATCTTCATTCTCTGTCTGTTGACTCTACGGCGTCCAGTTCAGGCAGTCCCTCTGAGGTGCGCTTCCCTCTGCAGCCGCTCTCCCAGTGAAGCCCAGCATTGACATTTCCTAATAGTCACATGGGAGAGCGTGACGTCATCCAAGGAGGATGCATTGATGACGTCATGCTCTCCCATGTGATTAGTAGGAAATTCTGATTTGGGGCTTCACTGGGAGAGCAGTTGCAGAGGAAAGCGCACCTCAGACTGACTGCCTGAACCAGACGCCGTAGAATCACCGGCAGAGAATGAAGATGGAGTCTGCAACACAGAAGAACTGGACAGCACTTCTTTACAGGTAAGAAAGTGAACTTTTTGGCCAAAATTGAAAAAAAAAAAACCCCAAATATATTTACTAAATGTTAGTAATTAGCATAAATTAGCATATGTGTTTTTTTTTCAATTTTGTCTGGAGTGTCAGGGACTTATTGACTAACGTCCGAATTGTTGCGTAAAGGTGTGAATTCGCCAGCTAAAGACGCTTGCAGTAGACTACTGCTATCAAAGGTGCGAGTTCATCATGTGAATATTGTCATAGTCATGACTTTGGGAATTTGACACTCGAATTCTCACTTTAGCCAATAACCCCCTCAATCTCACTTTCTCCCTGTATTCCCTCTGTATGGAATCCTTTCTTCTTTTTGATGTACCAAATAACAATAGTTATGTTCAGGCTTCATTCTAAGGACCAAAATCATGGAATGTAACAATAAAAAACTATGATGTATAATGCTTAATGGTACTAGTTAAGAATACAATATGAAAACATTATTAAAATGATATTTTACTGTTATGTTTTTGAAAAATATCAGAAGATTTGTGTATAATTGTATTGTTAATTGTTTGCATTCTCAAGGTTTGATATTTAAATCAAGGTAAGCGTGCATTTATTCTGCAGAGATTTGTAGTATACATACAGTATGTACCAAGTATTAGAGACATCTTTTTAATATCGACTTATATTCCTTTACCCCGATAAAATAACCCTTGTGATTTCCACAGATGTGCTTATTTAACTGGAATTAATAGAAAAGGTACGCCAAAGCTAATTTTGTCAAATTCTTTAAAAGCATATTATGTCATTTTAACACTATATATAATAAACTTGGAAAATCCCGATTTTGCTTTTCTGAGTTTATTCCCGCAAGATCTCAGAAATTTCTTGTGGTAAATATCGCAAAAATTTTATGATCCATATTTACCGACTGAAACTTTTCGATTTAATTTTTTGAGGGAAAGGTAGCCATACTTTACATTGGCAGTGTGTACATTACTTTACATTAGCAGTATGTACATTACTTTACAT
>WMED01009921.1:0-16055 GCA_019650415.1 Pipa parva | reverse complement strand
ATACCTGTATATATATATATATTTATAAAGATTCAATATTCATCCCCAAATATGGATGAAAATTTAAATGCAAAGTAGTAAACTGTCTTGTTGCAATATTTTACTGCAGACATCACCCTCTTTTTGCTCTTGCGCTGCTGACATACATAATGCTGAGGAAGAATGCTATAGCACATATTTCTGCTGAATAAATTCAGACCACACAACCCCTTTTCATGCCCAGCTCTACGCAGCTTGATATGTACTTTTTTAACCGAGATTACTAAAATAGTTCCTTTTCACAATGCACCCCATACACCATCAAATAAAAATGTCAAACATTATTAGTTCAGTCGTATAACTACTAATTTTTCGTTCAGCTGCGCAGTATGATGAGAAGACCTGGAGTCTATCCAGACATCTTCACTATCATTTAGTTCTTAAAACCCAGGGTAGACATTTAAACCCCCCAACCCCTATATCTTCTCTGCAGGTGCATCAGAAGATGAACACTTTTAGTCCAACTCCATCAGATGCGCTCTGTGTAATTAAATAAGAAAGTGTTTTTTTTTTTAAACACCCTCAATTACACCATTGCATATTCTTCACAAATACAGGAGAAAAGAGAAAAGGTTCTACATCAAATGGGTTTTTAATTTTTGATTATAAACATTGCTAATTTTCATTTTTAAAGAGACAATATTTTCTCATGTTATTAAACCACAGGAATCCCGTAGTATTGTTTAGTATAATCCCATTTTTATATATTAAACAGCTTAAAATGACACAATCAATATGTAAATTCATAGTTTTTTTTTTTCCTTCTTCTTTATCTTATACTGCTTGGGGATCAATGCACTTTCATTGCATCCCACTGGTAGCCCCAAAGTAGGTGCACCTACCATAAGCTGACATTTAGGTCATTAATCAAACCTCATGGGCTAGATTTAGGTTTTGATGAAATATGTTATACATTCATGGTATTCCTTGGTTTATTTTCAGGCAGAAAAAAAATTCTGCCTAAGGCATACATAATGTGCCCGAGGCATAGAGTTACACTTCAAACTGATATCTTTGAATGCATGAATAATGCATCTCATACTTATTTGTTATTGGAGTTTACAACATTAAACAAAAGTTTATGAATGAATGTTTATGATGAATACTTATACTCTGCAGTAACAGAGCTGTGGCCTTTCTGAAAAGAAACAGTGATTAAATACAATAAGTGGATGAAATGTTATGTCTCTTGGTTTAAAACTATATATGGAACATTGGGTTGAACATGTCATTATTTGGTAAAGTTGATTAGATTGTTTCAAAATTTAGGAAAACATTTTGACATATGCAGGTGTTTGCATATCATTTAATTGCAGGGGATCCCTGCTAAACACATTTTTATCTATCCCCAAGTTTTAAACTAAACTGATAACCTTAATGTTGACCCAATGTAGTGTGACAGCATTAGTGAAGGTAATCTATCAAACTGAGTGGGGTGTAAAGATGGCTACACGCAGAACAATTTGTCTGTTGACTTGAGGCTTTAGTAGAAGATCACTCTTAGGGGGTAATTACCCAAAGAGTGAACTTACCCTGTGATCATTTGCTTCAGTACACATAGCCTGTTATGCGATCACTGATGTCCTGCACGTGGACATCAGCGAAAGCTTTAAAGGGAATCCAGTCTTGCAAGGCGTCTCGAGTAGAGCCTCGCGAGCTTCGTTGAGACTGGAATCCCTTTAAAGTATTCGCTAAAAATCTGTCTTTTACAATTCTTGCTTTCTTATACCAGAGAATGCTGACTGCTGATTGGTTGCTGTGGGTTACTAGACATCTTTAGAGGATTGCCCCTGTTGATGAACCCCCCTGTTTATCTGAGATTAATGAATATGGTTAGTTGATAATCATGTTGAAATGAGTATGGTAACATCAGAAGATTGCATACCACTATGCAAAAGCTGATTCAGTCCTTCAGTTGATTTTTTTCCAATAGCAATCTGCAAATCTTAGCTGAATCGGGTTAGATATATCAACAGATGATTTGGTTTCTACTATGTCTAGTTAAGTGAGCACATCATGTATGTGTGTGCTTGCATCATTGGTTTTGTTTTGTTTTTTTTTAATTTCTTGGTTATTTGAAGATAAAGGTCAACAATTAAACATGTATTTTGCCCACATGGAATGCAAGTATTTGGGCAGCAGCCAATATATGTACCAAAATAGCTGTATATAAACACATACTTGGTAATAAATGAGAAATACGAAACATGGAAACTTACTCACCAGTATTTTCTTTGTGTGGAAAAAAATAAGCCACCATAAAAGCGAAATAACTGTTTAGAATATTATCCACTACCAGCGTTATACATTTCCAGCTCTTATGATATCACTGTCAGTTGTTTCTTAAATTGCAGGATTACATTGAACTAGATTTACATAATCAACCATTGTTTGTTTAACTCAAGCAAAGCTCGGCATTGTGTTTGAATGAAGCTGGTTAAATGCTATGACATTTGCCACAGTAAAGTAGTCTCAGAAAATCAGATATAGCAAAGAGAGCAAAAAGATGGATATACTGAAGTGTTAAACAATGCCCGAGGCTAAGAAGTAATGAGATTTTTTTTACAGAGAAGCTTTCAGACTGCTATTCAAAAAAAAATATATATCTTGTCTTAATAAATCCTAAAAAAAAGTGTAATTTAGTTGAGAAAAGAGAGGAAAGAAAACCCCATATTTTGATAACGGTAGTTGTTATGGTTGATAAGTTGGATGTATGAAGAAAAATGTTTTAGTTTCCTGTGAAAAATGTAGGTGTTTGTCAACTTAGATTTCCTAAATGGTCATGAAGGTACAGTATAATTCCAGCAAAACTGAAAGCACTGCTTAAGATTTATCAGGAATTCTATTTGTTTGGCATTTGGCACTGCGATTGGCATAATTAATGAAGCTACAAAAAGATCTAGAAAATATTTAATTGTCAAATAAATTTTTTTTTTTTGTCATTTTCAACATTTTTCAACCCTGGCGTTGCATTTTTAGTATCACTTGAATTCATTTCATTTAAAGCCTAAATGGAAAATGTTAGAGCAAAGGTTTTTCTCCAAGGATGACTTCCATTCACTGGTGGAATCAGCAAAAGTGAAAGACACAAATGAATTGAAATGAGCAAAAAAAACCCATATTTCGTTACTAACCCTGAACTAGAATATACTATTGTGATCTCTGAATACTCATAATTTTAGCGGCTTTTGAACCTTGCTGTTAAGTGTTTCATTGTGTTTAAGTTAATGTATCTACTATCAAGAAGCCTTTTCAGTTTCTATGAAAGACATATCATTAACATTCATTTTATCTTTAAGAAAAAGAGATACATCCCCATTATGTGCACCACCTAATGTGATCAACCCCTACATAATTCATAAAAGGCTTTATGACCAATTGTTACTCCTATTTCAGCAAGTTTAAATGGCCTTTGTGTAGTTATGTACTTTTCCAATGGTGGGACCTCATTACATCTTAATCTTGTTGGTAACAGTATTGAATTCATTTTGAAGTAAAGTATCTGAGGAAGTCACATTACTAAATACACCAAAATGAATGCTCTGGGTTGTCTTTGATTTGGTACCTGCTGCGCCATCAGTAATTATTTTGGGGTTTTTTTGAGGGAGGGAACCAATTTTTATATTGTTGAAATCTATTTTAAAATGAAGAAAAGATAGAAATAATGTTTTCCATAAATGAGAAAAATAAATTCCTGGAAACAAGACAACAACTGATTTCTGTTCTAAATCAACATTCTACCTATGTTTAAAGTAATTATTGTAATCATGGGTTTTTGCTCTATACATCAATTATCTACTCTTTCTTGAAAGTATCTAATTTATCTGCCCACGCAACACCCCCAAGCAGCAAGGTACTCAATTTCCTACTACTAAGAATCTGTTGGTAAAGGTGAAATAGACAACTTATAATATAAGTAAGAAATCTATTTGCCTTGGAGAAGGCTTGTAGGGAGTACTAGAAAAATATTCATTGGTATCCAAGAAGAGGATGCTAAAATTGTGTTCGCTTTGCTCCCTACCTACACAAAAATATTCCATTTCAGCATGCACCATTTCCTGTTCATTATAGGGTTTCCCTATGCAGGTTCCTCTGTCCCCTGCCCCCAAGCCCCCCTTGACCTGTTTGAGTAAACGGGTCAAGTAAGGCATTCCAAAATCAATTTTTGTATTTGGGTTCTGCAAAACTATACCTCTTTTCTAATGATTGTTTATACTTTTACTTTAGCTTAAATGACAATTCCCAGCAACCCAGTGATAGAACAGCCAATAATGGCATGGTAAATGTAATACATCTACTGATTGCAATTTCACCTTGCTTTACTTTGTTTTCCAGCACCTAAAATGTAGCTCTGCATGGAGACAGTGATTTAAACCAATTTTATTTGCATTTGGAGCTTCTCCCTGACAATAAATTAGGTTTCTTAATCCATCCTCAACTGTGGTTTTATGATCCTTCTTCATGGTACAGTATATCCCACCAAAGATGTACTATGCCACAAAGCTTATTTGTCCTCTTTCAAGATTAGTTGATCTAATAAAAAATATAACCACAGTCTTCCAAATTGGAATTTGTGTTTATTCTACAAAACATAATCAATGCATCAACACACACCCTTTCTTATTTGAAGAATAAGAATTTTGTTTTAGTTGTTATTAGAGGGTATAAATTTCCATCAATACTAAAAAGTTGCCAGTTGGAAAATGTGACCTTGTTATCCAGCCTAACTGTTCTCTTCTAAGGACTAAATTGAATAACATCAAAAAGACCACTTTCGGTCTTTCTAAGTTTATTACGCAAGATCTCACATTATTCTTGCGAGATTATCACGCAAGTTTTTTGGATATCAATATTGAAAAATCAAGATAGAAAAAACTTGTGCGATAATCTCATGAGAACATTGTGAAATCTTGTGCGATAAACTCAGAAAGACCGAGAGCGGTCTTTCCAACTTTATTAAATATCGCCTGACTTTTCTTTCCAGAGTGTCAGGTGGCAGGGCTAAATGATTAACAATAAAGTTTCTCCAATCAGATCCCTTAAATCACAATCTAGCATGGATCTGATTGCAGGAGCTATACTTTCAATCATCATATAGTCCCACCCACTTGACTCCAAAGAAAAATCAGGTTAACAGGGAGATGACAGAGAGAAATGCTGTATAAAGTTATATTTAAAAAAAAATACATATATATTAAAAAAAAAGTTTACGAGTTTTTCTATCTCAATTTTTTAAATTTTTAATTGGAAAGGTAGTCATCGAAAAAATTTGAAAATCAAGACTGAAAAACTCGATCTTTTAAAAATCTCACCAGAACAATGCGATATTTCACTCGGTAAAGTCAGAAAGACCCAGAGCGGTGCGGGTTAATGTGGTAATGCATGGCCACTGAATTATTAAAGTGATACTGACACCTGTGGGTTTCTTCACTGTTCTAAAAGAACCGTGATCTGCACAGTCATGTAGGGTAGCATTTATTTTGATAAAGCACTGCTCATCCCTTCATTATTGACCAGGCTGGTGCAGTCTGGGACTTAATTTCCCAGAATTTAAAGGTCTCACCAGGCCTACATGACAAATCAGGTATGATTTTTTTTTAGCTCACAGAAGCAACTGACAAATGTTAAGAAAACATGACTTATAGGCAACTTTCAAAGATCGTTAGAATGGTCAAAAATTCCCACAGTTGTCAATATCACTTTAAGAGACGTACAGGAAAATTCATCAATAGGGGAAAACTTAACAGAAGTCTAGTAGCCTATAGAAACTAATCACAAGTGGTCTTTTATTATTCCTGCTTCTATAGACCAGGGAATGCTAACTGATGATTGGTTGCTATGAGTTACTAGACCTTTGTAAATGTTTGCCCCGTTGATGAATTCCCCTATGTAACGTAGTTATGTACTGTGTATATATGTGTGTATATATATATATATATATATATATATATATATATATATATATATATATATTCTGTATATACACATACATTGTAAAAATCAACCAGCAGTCTTTGTTATTGTGCAAAAAAAAGAAAACCATTTATTATTTACACAGAAATTGACTCCTCTTGGAGTTTTATCAAGGTTTTACATATTAATTATTGTTTGAATACAGTTTTTAACTTTGCACCTTAAGCAAAGACAGTGCTATTTCAAGTGTTTGTGTATATGTGTGTGTGCATGTATATGTGTGTGTGTATGTATATGTGTGTGTGTATGTATATGTGTGTATATGTATATGTGTGTGTATGTATATATGTGTGTGTATGTATATGTGTGTGTGTATGTATATGTGTGTGTGTATGTATATATGTGTGTGTATGTATATATGTGTGTGTATGTATATGTGTGTGTATGTATATGTGTGTGTGTATGTATATGTGTGTGTATGTATATGTGTGTGTATGTATATGTGTGTGTATGTATATGTGTGTGTGTATGTATATGTGTGTGTATGTATATGTGTGTGTATGTATATGTGTGTGTATGTATATGTGTGTGTAAAGAGATATATATATATAGTAGGTTAGAGCGGTTGTGTTGGTCCACTTTGTGATTCCTTTTTTATTATGCTAACAGTCAGCTTAAATACATGAGCTTTCAAGAGGTCCTTCCTCCTTTTACATTTATATATATATATATACTGTACATGCCCACACACACGCACACACACACACACACACGCACACACACACACACTCATTCATTTTAAAGTGCAGCGGAAGATTCCAGCACTATATAAATAAGCCAAATAAATAAGATTTTCCCTATTATTTTTTCTTCCTGGTAAAAACACAGTAACTTTCACCAGAATATTCATATCACTAATATTAATATTTATAAAGCCTCCATGACCTTTTGTTATCTTTGAAAAGTTGAGGGTCCATTATTCCCTGTGGAGATGACCCTGCACCTTTTTCTAGATCGGATCTGTTTCCCCCATTGGACAAAGCCTAACGATATCAATCAAAAAGTGAAAGAAAAGTCCGCTGAAAACACCGCAAATTGCGCTGGTTTAATACATGAATATTTTACATCATCTGTTTTGATCTCACCGTTTTTTTTTCAAACCTGTGTAAGTTAGTGTAGTCGAAAAGTGCAGCAAACAAAAGGTTAACCCTAAAACATGTCAAAGTGTGACGAATAGCGGCAAAATGGATGAACTGATTTTTATGCATTTCCCCCAAAAAGTGGGGTGAAATTTACAAAACTCGAAAAAAATGCCAATTTCGCCTTTTCAAATTTATTCCCTGTAAAAATCGGTTGATATTTTTGGATAGATTTTTACCGATCAAAACTTTTCGATCACATTTTTCGATGCAAAATAAACCAAAGCACTAATGTAAAGTATATTACAAGCGAAATCAGCCTTTTCGGTTTAGTAAACGTAACCCCAAATCCGACTAAATGGTTCTGGACTCTCCATGGTAGCGCAGAGCACAGGGTGCCTGCCCATGCAGCATGTGGAATATTAAGGAATCGTTTCTTTGGAATTGTTCTGATCGATGTTCTCTCTAGACTCAATGTACGATTATGCATAGAAATTAGAATTGTGATATTCACATTACATAAAACTGAAATAAATGGAGTAATATGTCAGAGCCATAAAAACAAAATAAATAAAAATTCCTCGACATTTGTAATGGTAGTTATGAGATTATTACAATTATTTATAGCAATTCACATGGAACATTTAAATATTTCCACTACTTCAACTATTTTAGAAAAAGAAACAAATTCTTGTAGGAATATTGTGTCAGGCAGAATCGAATTTAGAAAACTCCCTCGACTGGTCAGTTGTGTTATAACGCACTGACTACTCCATACATACCAGCATCACATGACACTGACATTGCTTATGAATAACAGTTTTATAGCAGATATATTGATGTATGGCTAAAACAATAATTTAACCCCTTAGTAAGATGCTCCTAAGGATAAAAAAATATATAAATCTAATAGTAGAAAAAAAAAACAGAATGAAAGAAAAATATAGCATTTAGGATATTAAACAAAACAATAATAATGTTGGATAGAATAAAAAGAAATGAAGTAAAATAAATCAATATATCACTACACACATTTAGCTTACTTCATCCCTGATTTCCATAGCTGTCATATATCATTTTCTGCAGTGAAATACAACCCTCTATAAATGATAAATAAAACACATGTATATAAAAAAACATCTTGCAAATCAAAGCTATGAAGTGTGGAACAGTTATGTGTTCATCGTGTGTCCGGAGAGGCAAATTCCGCTGGGCTGCTTATGATCTCTTTATTTCGCTTCAGGGCAAAGCAGCCTTTGGGATAAGTATTTTCTTTGGTTTGTTTATCATAAATTGTGATATATAAATCAAGGGTTCTTTCGGATGGCTCATATAACGCCTTTCACAACTGATAGTATATTTATCTCATGCTCTCACCCTTGGTAATGTTCTCCAGAAGGGTTAAGTGACCAATAATCAATTATTATTGAGAAGCAATCAATTGCTAATTTCCATAATTGTGCACATCTAAACACTGTGCACCAGTAAAAAGAAACAAAGCTGCGCTCCAAGCATCGCCTTGTTAGCAATAATTTGTTAACACAGGCTCTAAAAAAAAACTCTGCCGCAGCTGGTATAACAAATGTGTTTTCAGCATTCAGACCATCAACGTGATTCGTCGATAAATGTATAGAATCAGCTTCTTGCTAAAAACTACAATTACAGGTGATATACAGATTGAAATCACAGGGCTGGTTTGTCGAAGAAAATTGTCCTAATGATGGGTTTTCGGATTGGGGATCCGAGCTCTTTTCTTTCAGTGTGATGGGGAGTTGAAGGCAGCTGCACCTGCCTCTATGCTGTATTCTGCCGCACTTAATGATATCTGATGATATCATTAGGCAAAGTGTTCATAAACAGATGTTGAGCCTGTGCCTAAATGCTGTCAGATGAGCTGTTGCTGGCCTGAAACAGTATTATTTATATAGAACATTTATGTTTGTTATGTTAATAACCCCACTATTAGCTCTCTAGATGTTGCGATAGGAATGTAAATGCAGTTAATATGAGTACCAGCCTCCTTACTTTTTGTGCCATAGTTGAACACAACTTTGATAAAGAAACACAGATTACTCACCAATACCACTGCTCAACCCCCCCCAGCCAGACAATCTTTATTTTATTTTATTTTTTTACCCCATGTTTTTTTTTTTTTTGGCGTAGTTGAGATTTTTGATCAGAGGGTCTATTGTACCTAATATGTAATCATGGCAAGAGTCACTCTAGAAGATATGGCCCTGCCAGTATACACAAATAAATAATGGAGCGGCGCAGGCTCTAAATTTCTATTTGTTAGCGCATATTTTGGTCATGTTATATTTTATATATATATATATATATATATATATATATATATATATATATACACGAAATCACTCCGTCCATAAGAAAATGCCCTTGTTTTTGAAAAGATTTATTGTTTGAGGAAATCTTAAACTGAAGTCGACCAAAATAAATATTTTAAGGCAATATCCCTGCCAGTACACAACATATGTCTCCTATTTAGTGGTGGTAAAGTAATTTGATGTTTGGAGTAGATGCAGATTGTTTAGTAGTTGATGACGAATGAATGATGTCAGAGCAAGCTGGAATTGTTTACGTCTGTAAACATTAGTCTCTATAATAAAAGCAATGACAACACTGAATACTTTGTAGTTAGTGATTGTATGAGGGAAGAGTTGAACCTGATGGGTGTGCGCCTTGTTTCATCTCATCTTTAGGTTGCCATGTTAAATATATGTTTGTTGCAAGATTTTTGGATTAAGACTTTCTAGCAATGATTCTTGAGAAAGGCGTACAAATTAATCTATCCAAAAAGGAAAAATAAAGACTGTAGGGAAATGTCACTTCTTTCATGAATCCACTGGATTTTTTAAAACCTTGTTTTGGCATTTGATGTTCTTTAGTAGCAAAAGTTTTTGGGATGAACTAAAAAAAATTGAATCATGACCATTATACAGATATACAAGAAATGCCTTTACATATGCAATATCAAATAAATTAATTTCTCTAAAAACAAATATTTATATGGGTGTCATGTCTCTCTACATCCTGTAGTAGGCAGTAGAGGGTTAAGTCAATATGGTTTGGAGATCGTAAACGATGACATTTCTCTCTCTCTCTCTGATACACATCAGAAAGTTAAAGAGTTAGTGTACCAGTGTCTGGCAAGTAAGCCACAGTCAAATACAGGAGATCATTTGTAGACAAACAGGTGCAATAAAATCAAAAGTCTTGTGACTCAAATCAACCTAGCAGCACTAATCAATTTTTTGTACAGGGAAGAATGAATATTAAAAGCAGTTCATCTGATTGGTTGCTAGGGGTTTTTATACATCTACAAAGATTGCTCATGTTGATGGATTCCCCTGATAGTTTAAAGGAAAAGTACAGTTAGTAATTATACTTACCTCTACATGCACTAATTGTACTGTTGCTAGATCAGTATTCACCTAAAGATCCACAGTCCAGGATTGTTAGATGAATACATTGCAGCAGCAGGCTACTTTCATTCTTATGTGAGTGATGCCGATGCTCACATAGTTCCCGCCCTCCTCCTGAAGTTTGCCGAACTTGACCAACTGAGCATGTGCAGATTGTTTTTTTTTTTTTCTATCTGTACATGCCGTTGACTGACCTTGGACTGGTATTCACCTTCCTTTAATTTGTAGTCTTATAAAAGGTATGTTGGGACTCGACATATGAAGACTGTGGTAAACTATTTGCAGTTAGGATTATGCAGTGGTGTAGAAGAAAGGTCTCCAAATGTTTCTAGTTTTGGTAGGTTGAGAGGCTTCCTTCCTTCCCTTGAATTGCCCTTTGGCCCAACTAAAACTTAAATGCTCTAAGAATAGTATACAACATGCCGAATTCTCAAGCCCTTTCTCAGATAACGTTTGCCTGTGCATGAAACAGCCATGAACTGATATATGAGAGTGCATATGAGAATGCAATGATTCCAATCACAGAATTAATTCATACAAAATTGAGGTGAAATTTAATGCAACTTAGCCATAAATCAAGGTCAACTTCATTAAAATATGCATCACCCTATTGCATGCAGGTAGAATGGAAATAATGTACACTGTGCATAACACAGCGCTACCTTTTTCAAACTAAAGACGTTAGGGGCATTTTTAACAAACTGTGAATTGTCCCACAGATGTGTGAATTTGCAAAATTTCTGCAATCTGGCTAATTTTTGCTCCTTTAGCAGCTTAAGCTAAACATATTTAGGTATCACTTTGCATCTTTTTGTGTATGTGACATCAATATAAGTATTTCTTCTACATGAAAGTTTAAATTCACAAAAGCATACTCTCATAAATATGGATATTTGTATTTGCCTAATGAAAGTGTGAGGCTGGGGCTTATGGGAAGGTTCCTGTTACTATTCGGGTGACATTTTACTCAAAAAAGTTTAGAAAATATGGTAAACAAGTACCAACTTAGTCCAGAGCTAAAAATCATCTGCTTTAAAATGTATGTAAAAAACATTTGTTAGAATTTAGGCAAATATACTATGGTTACAATACCAGCAACCATAAGCCCACAAAATGTTGTTCTTTACTATGATAAACAGATTTAATTTATGTGATGATGTCACTATGCTACAATGCAACTCTATAGGGCAAATCTGATACAATATGCCACCACTGCTATTTCACTGACAGCGCACATTCGCTACATCACGGAGTGAACATGCAGTTTAGTAAATAGGCGGAATTGCCTACTATACTGCTGTGGGTGGATTGTCATAAAGTGTGATGAATTCACTTTCGGAGGTGAATGTACTCTTTCATTATGCCTGATAATGTAATTGCTATTTAGATTGTGCAGAACATTGTAATATAATAGTGGAAAAAACAACACATGAAATCATCACAGCGAATATCTCCCAGTATATGAAATAAGAATCTGACTTCTTTCCTTCTTTAAAAATCTCCAGCAGAAGTTAGTTTGTACAATTTGTGTGTGAGCCAATGATTTCAAAGTCCTTACTAAACTGATTTTGGTATCAATACTCTGGTTCACCATCCATCTCTTTATGCCAAGGGTTATAGTTAATTCTCACCAATAGAGTAATTTTTCCATTTGTTTGTGTAGTATCCTGTTGTTTTTAAGTAAATCAGTGAAGATTGTGTTAGACCCTATCCTGTTCAATATGTTTCTTCCCTTTTCCTGTATTAAGAGAAAAGGTTCATTTTATTTCCTTTATTTTGTGGTGAAAGAACAGTCATTGCTATTTAGTTGCCACCTGTGGTGACTCCAAGGTTTGACATTGAACTTAGCCAGGGACACCGTGGTAGCAGAAATGGTACATGTGGTTCTAGGCTCAACATTAGTATTCAGTACATCGAGTAAAACAGGTAGGGTAAGGACAGCCTGTTGGACTTTCTTAGCAATCCATTAGATGCTCCACCTGTGAGCAGCATGTTGAAAGGTAATGAATGCACAGTATATATTTTGAAAAAGAAAAGCATTTATTTCCAGTAATGTCTACCAAAGAAGAAGTAAGTTACCATTTTATCTAAAATGGTGCCAACTATATTGATTTATTACACTTGTCTCCATCAAGTAGTCATGGTGCATACTCTGGAATGAAGCTATCCAATATTAGGAGGTTGCATGTGCCTGCTCCTTCTCCAACTAAGAATTGTTTATACTGTAGGTGGAATGTTCATCTTAGAGTTACATGAACATTAAATGATGGGAATAATGCTTGTGGCTGACTATGGGTGATGGGAGTTGTGGTTCAATGACAGCTGAAGGATATTAGACTTTCTCATTTTGGAGTTTTAAGACTGATACCATAGAGAAATTGAATTTGTTTTGCATAATTTTATAGACAACAGCTTTTGAAAGCCTTTTATAACATCTAGAAATAATGCTCAATTTACTGCCCAAGTCCAATTTTAGTGTATATTTTTATAACAGTTGTAACTATTGAATGATTTGGGTGAGAAGCAAAATGAAATTGACCGAGGACATTTGATGTTTGGAGCGGTTACATAAACACAAATGTTTGTATGACTGTGGGTAATAGTTTATAGATTTGATTGCTAGGAAAAAATGATGTCTTTTATTTTTTACCACTTTTGCAAAAGAATTAATTTAGACGTTTATTCTTTCACATTGGAGCTAAAATAAGATGTTATGTTAGGATAAACTGTTGTGGCTAATGACAACCGAATTGAACAAACTAATCTGTTAATCCTCGCTCTATGGATCATAAAGCAGACTTGGTAGATCATCAAAATCTTCAGACACCTGGATGCATTGTAATCCATGATTAGAAATGATGTGGATTCGCTCTGAATCACTGTACTAGGTCACTTATTCCTTCTTCCTATCACTGATCAAATTCATTATTCTTCTGGCTCCTAAATCCTTTAAAGATATAAATAACTTTATCAAGCAAAGAAAATCATTTTTGCCACCATTTTCGATGTAAAAATGAGAAAATGCATCATTTTTGAAAACATATTAGCTTTATACAAAATAAACAGAAATAATGGTGCATTTATTTTTTTGACCACTTTCACCTTCTTGCCAGCCCTTTAATTAAAGGAACAGTATGGCTAAAAAAATTTTAAAAAATCACATTTTATTACTTATGTTAATTACTTTGATTAAATGCATTTTATTAATTAAAGGGGATTTTTTACTGTAAGAACAGTGAGGTTATGGAACTCTCTGCCTGAAAAAAAATTCTTACCTGTAAAAAAGGTGCTGTACAGCACTTCCATGTTGTAGACTCCATCTTTATTTTCTGGCAGTGACTCCCGAGTCTCCATATCCCTTCTAAGATGTGCAGCCTGCTCCAGCTGCGCTGATAATGAAGCCCCACACTGGCATTTCCTATGTCACATGGGAGAGTGTGCACATCCTCAAGGGAGGACACGTTGATCATGTGCACGCTCTCCCATGTGACATAGGTAATACCAGTGTGGGGCTTCATTATCAATGTGAGTGGAGAGAGCTTGCACATCTTACAAGGAATCTGGAGACTCGTGATGTCGTAATGTAGCTGGCAGATAAGGAAGATGGAGTCTACAACATGGAAGCGCTGTACAGCACTTCTTTACAAGAATTGGATTTATTTTTTAAAATTGATGATAAAATGCATTTAATAAAAGTTAGTAATTAACATAAATAACCAAATGTTTTTTTATTTTTTTTGGCCATACTGTTCCTTTAAAGTTCTCACCACTGAAAAGTGGAAAAAAGAAAAATGAAGGTAATGTTTATTTCCATAAGGAACAGAACATATGAGTAATTCAGTTTGGAGGGTTAAACTTTTGAATAACATTTGGACATAGATCCACTATATTAAAAATGTCATTAATGTAATTCTACTGAGCTACCAAAACTCCTACATCGAGTGAAAATCATTCTAAGAAGATTCCATATCTAAGAGTTGTGCACATGGACTTTGATGTCTGGTGTTCCTGCTACTAAACCAGTGTTTTTGGGTGCAAGTTCATCCACAGGAAGCTCAAAGGTATGAGTTGCCTGTCACCTCCCAAGGTTCCATAAGTCTGGATAATTTTTGTTCCTGCTTTCTGTTATGGTTTTGTAAAGTAATTCTGTACATACATACCAGGGCATATGAGAATGCCTGTTTTAAGACATTTGTTAATCTTTCTCTTTGTTCAGTACCTTATTTGGTAGTGGTCCTAGTCAATATTACCATTTATAGGAGAACTCCCCATCTTCTCGCAATGTCCATTTCAATCTTCTTCATACCCAAGCATGATCAAGCCTCAAGTACTTTCCTTTATAAAAAGACCTTCTTTTTTAGTTAGCTTTAAACAAGTAATATTTGTATCATTTTGAAAAGAGAAACATAAATATCCCATATAATGTTTATTGTATAGAAAAGGACAACAATCACACAATTTAAAAGACTACTATCCCGAGAAGGTGACATTAGTAGGTGCCAATGACAAGCAGGGTCCAACTATGTTTATAGGGTAACCGCATCATTTGTCAAAAGACAAAGCCCTAAGTTCAGCATTAATGCAATATATTTTTATAATTATGTCTCCTAAATGCTGCTCGATACATCTTTGTTTCAAATCTGATAAATAGAAAACACCCCCAAAAGTATTCTTCCGACACGTCCTTCCAATTGCAAGGCTGCCTATGATAGAAGTTGTTTAGAAGTAATAGTATATATCACTAAATGTGTTGGCAAACTCAGTTTTCTTCAGCTTAAGTGATTTGTTGAAGGTAATACCACCCCTTCTTTTGATCTTTGCAAATAGATCAAAGACTAAACTGTGCTATATGTGTCTGCAACTTTCTATACTAACAACAAATGTCACGGGCACATTTACTAAAGTCGAATTGGATAGCCCTACAAAATCGAATTTAGTTAATGCAGGATTTGGCGATATCGATATTATCTCCCATTTATTAAAGCACCCGAAGGCATTACCGCAATGGATATCTCTGTGTATCGCTGGTATGGTGTTTTGGCGATATCGATATCGCCGGATTTAATGTTGTTCTGCATTAATTACTAAGATAAGTGTTTGTTTTTTTTTGGCTATTTCTGTTGCTTAATATATCGCCACTCTCTGGGTGGCGTTATCCATTACTTTCAATGGGGCAAAGTGTGTTTGTAGTCTGGAGTTATGTTTTAAGAGTAACTTATCGATATCGATATACACATGGATATCGATATTGATACCTATATCCATCCCCATAGACACCACTGTTTCTACAGATATCATTATCGCTGGGATAAATGCATATAACACCCTAGCAGCGCTATTGCCGCATAATAGTAAATGGTCTATGGCGATATCCTCCTATATCGCTAAATCCATGGCGATATGTGACGATATCTGGTGATATTAGCGTTATAGAGGATATCGACCTTAGTAAATATGCCCCAGAAAGTACAAACCCCAAAATCAGAAAAGTTGGCACGTTGTGTAAATCATAAATAAAAAC
>WMED01009920.1:0-16055 GCA_019650415.1 Pipa parva | reverse complement strand
CAGGAGCCAGATAAACTCCTCCCGGAACAACCCGCCGACACAGGAGCCAGATAAACTCCTGCCGGAACAACTCGCCGACACAGGAGCCAGATAAACTCCTCCCGGAACAACTCGCCGACACAGGAGCCAGATAAACTCCTCCTGAAGCAACTCGCTGACAAAGGAGCCTCCCAGAAGTTATATATTTACTGTATATATAAAGTTCCGGGAGGAGTTTATCTGGCTCCTGTATTGTATTTCCATACCAGACAAAAATATAAGAGGACTTTCTTATTACTTTGACAGAAGAAAGAAAAAAGAGGTTCATCTAGCCTCTACAATAAAATGACAGTTTTTTACAGATGTTTGTTTTTCTCTATCCCATGCATGTTTCAGTTGTGTCACTTTGTTAGTCCCTACCACCTCTGCTGGAAGGCTATTCCATGTGTTTATGGCCCTCAAAGAATAAATAAGTAGTCCATATGTTGCCTTTCTAGTGTTTCTGTCCCCAATCATATATACATGTTCACTCTAGATAGCAGTTTTCTCTCCTGGAACTTTGTAAATTTCCTTGATACATTTTATATTAATATCATAACTCCATATTTCCTTTTCTTTAAACTGTACACAAAATGTACCTTGTATTTTAAAGTTGAAAGATTTGAGACTCGGAATATGCTCCTGGTCAGAATTATCCCTCCAGGATGTTGCAAATTAAATATGGTAGTGAAATTGACCCATTCTTTTAAATTAATGTTTATGGAAAGCATTCCGCTCCTTGCTAGATTTAATTTATCAGTGTTTTGTAATAAACAAAAACGCGTGGTAAGGCAGTGCGTGCCTTGATGGTTTAAACAGGCCAAATCTGCTTTGGGACTCAGTTATATCTTAATATGACAGCACAGAGCACTTTCTTGTTTATAGTAAAAACAGAAGAAAGGATGGTAGTGACCTATGTATCGTCTAGGAATGTTGCCAACCCAAAACATTGACTTGAATCCAAAAACCTTTGCGTTTCTTACAAATTTACACCCCCTTGTGGTAGTAATAGAAAAGTAGAAGGTATATCTAAAGCAAGTAATGTAAGTTACTAGAATCGTGTTTTCTATCATGCTGAAGAGACAGTGCTGCAGTGCTGTGAATTGTTAAATGACATTATTTGGACAAAAGTGATAAAGTCTCTCTCAGGTCACCAAACTATGTAGGGTCCATATTTACACAAAGGGTCAATTACCTGCACAGGAAATGTTTATCCAATTAAAATATTTAACATGTTTCAATGTAAAGAAGTAGCTAATGTGTAGGTGTGCGGATAGGCTGATTTGAATTTTTTGAGATAATGAACAGGACAGTAAGCACAGGCACAAATGCCAGCATAAGGTAGGACTGGTCTGCCACTGAAGCAGCACCTCTGGGAAGTACATTTTTGTGGATGAGTGTGGCCTTTAACAAAGTGTATCAGCTCATTTCAGAGCATAATGAACAACTATTAACAGATCTATTACATATCTCATCATTTTTATACAGAAGTTTATGAACATAATGGGGGAAATGTGTCAAGTGGTGTTAACATAAAAAATAGACGCAAATTACTTTTCATTTATTAGCAATTTGTGTCCATTTATTAGCAATTTGTCATTCACTTTTGCACTAGCTGCACCTGTTTTTTGTTTTGTTTTTTTTTTTGCGAAAATCATTGTTTATGACCAGACGCAGTTGATTAATGAAGGTTAGAACAATTTTAAGACCTTTTATAAAATTAACGCTTGCCTGAACCCTGGCGATAGAGAAGCAGGTACATATTTGTGTAAATAATGTTCCTATTTCTATCTTGTTTTTACATTAATGATTAGTTTGTGTCCAAATGGTAAGAAAATGTTAAAAATTTCCATTTATGTCCAAATGTCAGCAATTACCATTTGTGCACGGAAATTGATCACATTTTGCTTATATTTGGACACGAACGGAAATTGATCACATTTTGCTTATATTTGGACACGAATGGAAATTGATCACATTTTGCTTATATTTGGACACGAACGGAAATTGATCACATTTTGCTTATATTTGGACACGAATGAAAATTGATCACATTTTGCTTATATTTGGACACGAACGGAAATTGATCACATTTTGCTTATATTTGGACACGAACGGAAATTGATCACATTTTGCTTATATTTGGACACGAACGGAAATTGATCACATTTTGCTTATATTTGGACACGAACGGAAATTGATCACATTTTTACACAAAAATTGAAGTTATGATTAGGCGCACTTTTAATGGTAAACAGCTGTTATTTTTTTTAGCATCTTTTTTTCACCATTGCAATAACTTTGATACATTTTCCCCAATACGCCAAATCAATTACTACTGTTCCCCTTATTATGGGGAAATTGTTGCAGTCGTGGATTTGCTATGGGAATCTGCTGTTAGAGAATTTGACAGTTGAATTTGCATCCTAGTGAATAACCCCCATAGTGAGAGTTAAAAACACTGTAGATATCAACCTGCTCTTTTCTGCTACAGGTGACCTTACCATTCAGTTCTTTTACATAATGAGAGGTTACCCTGCCACCTTGTGGCCAAAATTCAAAGTGAGGAAGACTAAAAAAATCGGTCAAACCTAAGCTAATTGATTATATTAGTGGCCAGTAACTAATATTCTAAATCATATAACTAAAATCATATATGAAGTAAAAAAAAAAAAAAAAAAGTTTAGATTTTTTGATATAAATACAAGAAAGAGAAAAAAAATCATATTTCTAGAAAGAGAGAAGAATAGATAGCTGTATCATTACTATTATTAGTCAGTTGAATTTACTAATCTAAACACTTGTGTAAAAAAGCTTTTTTTAAGTCTGGCAGTTTTGTATTTTATGTTGCAGTAATGTTTTCTGGATGGCAGAAGGGTAAGCATTTTCTGTGTGCAATGAATGGGATCCCAGGCAGCATGATGGATAAAGATTCTCTATAGACAATTACTTTCTTTGCAGTTTTCATTACTCTTCATTTACTCTACATTTTCTCTTTTGAAGGACAGTTTTCTTGCCAAGCTGGGATGCTGCTAGTTGTCAGGGTGTAAGCGGAAGAGTCACTCTTTTCATTCATTGGAGAAAATAGAGGCTTTTTTTTCACAATGAAGTTATTGAAGGTATTTGTAGACCAATTTAGGTTATCATTGATATATACCCAAAGAAATGTGATGTTTTTTACTGACCCACATCACAGTCATTTATGATGACTGGAATGTGTATCTTGTGTTTCCTTTGAAAGTCAACAGATTGCATTTATTTTATTGACATTTAATAAACCGATAAACTCCCACACCATTTTGATAAATTCCTACATCAGGAAATGTGTATGTGACGTGTACCAGACAGTTTTCCTCCCCCGGACATTTTTTTTTTGTCCTACTTACTACTTAGCACATGTGCACAAGTCAGCTTTCCCTTTGTAATCTCCTGCATTCCAACTTAATTTATGTGGCCAAAAGGTCACCACACTGCTTAACCAATAGCAGTCAGGCAGCTTTTTCTTCTCATGTTGCCTGACATGCAAAAGAGGATAAGGAGCGGGGGAAGGAAAATGTCAGCTCTCAGGAAAACTAATTAAGGGAAAAAAACTGCAAGTATTATTTTTGTCAGCAATTGGCTTAGTATAAAGGAGTCTTATATGTATGTGTACAGTTATACCAGGCACTATAGTGCCCCTTTAACACTTTGTCAACTTCAGATATTCAGCAAAGATCTTTTTTCTGCAATGTGGTGAAATTTTGCATGGTTAGCAATATTACAGAAAGTACATATTTATGCACTATGGACTATGCATCTCATACGTCAAGGACCAAGACACCAAGACATATAAGCATGAACGCATGAACGCACAGATTTGGCTTTGCCAGACAAAGATGGTGAATTAAGTGGCTTAAAGTTCCTGTTACTAATCTGGAACATTTTACTCAAAAAGGTTTAGAAGAATGCAGCAGTCAAAAACCTGCATGAACTAAGAATTTTCTCCCATTAAAACATATGCCTTTCTCCCAATCTCTCCCTGCTCCTTGGTTCCCCATAAGAAAATAAATCATTTACAGTGTTCTCCTTTTGACATTTAAGGCACTTCACTCCATTGCCCCCCCTACATTTCCTCTCTCTATTGCCTGTACATTCCTCGACGTCAACTTCACTCCTCCCAAAAAAAAAAAACAGCTTTTAGTGCCACACTCCAATACTGCCCTTTCTCGTCTTAAACCCTTTTCTCTCTCTGCCCCCACATCTGGAATTCTATACCCCATTATCATCGCCAGGAACATTTCCTCCACACTTTTAAAACCAAACTGAAGTCCTTCATTTCAAAGCACTAGCACTGATATTTATCACTGATATTTTATGTATAAATTATATTTTATCCTTAATTAGTTATTTAAGCTTAGTACAGTATTTGCATTTATTGACCAGTGTTTCAGCACATTGTTACAGCTCTTATTACCCTTCTATCTGTGAATTTAAATCTTCCTCCCATTTAGATTGTAAGCTCTATGGGGCAGTGACCTCCAACCTCTTGTGTCTAAAACAACCTGGCACTTAAAGTGATATTATACTTGTATTGTGTAATGCACTTTTCCCTTTTCTGTATTATAACTGTATTGCTGAATTGTACAGCACTGTGTAAATTTGTGGCACTTTATAAATAAAATTATGCATACATACATACATACATACATAAAAACAATTTATAATAGTATTCAACATCAACTATACCAGTGACAAAAATGCTTCAAAATACATTCTTATGATAATCTAGAAATCTTTATTTATTTTGGCATTATCTCCTTCAAATTGGTTCATGTGATGATGACATCACTTACTTTCAATACATGTAATTAGTAATATCTAATTTGCTACAATAGACTATCACTGCTATTTGCCTGACATTACACAGAAATCATTCTTTGACAATTCACTCCAATACAGCGACAATACACAGATCTGGGCGAAATTTACTAAAGTCGAAAACCATTTTTTCTACCTTTTTGGCCCTGTTTTTTTGCCATTTTTCAAAAGTCAGCAGAAAGTTCGAAAAAAAAAAATAGTTTTTGACTTTAGTATATTTCTCCAAAAATAGTGTATATGCCAAACTGACTATTTGACACAATGTACAAACTGATGTGAACAGTAGCAAATTAATTTGAGGATGAGAAGTCCCTACTTTGAAGAAATCTCATTTTGTGTTAATTTTATATATGCACATTGCTCCATTAATAATCACAATGATGTAATAAGGCAGGGGTCGGCCAAGTGCGGCTCTTTAGCCGCCTTGTTGTGTCTTGGGGCGCATCTCCCTAGCCCCGTCCTTGACCTCCAATGCTTCTTCTCATTGGATGTCGGCAGGTCATGTAATCAGAAGAGCGTGCTCCTCCCCCTTTGCGGCTTGAAAAAAATTTGTCGCTGCTGGAGAAGGGAGCAAAATGGCTTCCTCCTTTTCTAAGTTTGCCGACCCATGTAATAAGGGATAGAAAACAGGTGAGGTTCAACAGTAGATGACTTGTTCCTTACCATTATATAAATAAATGGCACCATATCTTGAAGGGCACCAAAAATAATGTAAAAATAATTTTTTTTTTTACTATTGAAAAACACAAAAGAAAGATTTAAAAGAGAGCAGAGTAAGGAGCAAGATTACTAGAACCAAGGAGCAATTGCATGTAAAAAGATAAATAAATAATATTAATATTATAATTTATTAAGGGGAAGCTGAACATCTTTATCTATTAGTGGTCTGATAATATAATAATAATAATACAATAATTTGCATTTGATTCTCTGCAAAAACGCATAAAGTCGATGGACACACTGTTAAAATATAAGGAATTGTAAAAAGACCGCACATTCTTTGAACTGGGGTCTACAAGTTGCACTTAGATACAGTAAGATTGCATCATAAGACGATAATGTTTTGGTAACAGACTTATCACCAGTCTGAAGCAGCAGGTGTAGGATAAACACTGCGTATGTTAGTAGGTACAACATGTTTGGTAAACTTCTGAACACTGACACTATGCCCTTTGTAATGTCATCTTCACCTTGTGAGCACAGATCTAGTTTGTTTCTTCACTGGCAGGACCGGATGTTGATATCATGCACCTGACGAAAGAGTCCATCCTTATTTTGTGTAAACAAAAGTCAATGCATTAAGGACAAAATGTCATTGACTGGAACGGTTGACACATCTGGAAAATACCCATATGAAATAAGCTATTAAATTCACATGACCTTGCGAAGGTCAGTTTCGGTGAAACAATTATGCAAAGTACAGTTTCAAGGGAGAATCTATACAACAATATGTGCTCTAGTATAAAGATTTATGTTTAATAGCAATAAGGTTTGCCATTATATGGGAAGGTATTTGACTGATGATATACACTTAAAAAAAATCACTTGGATTTAGCTATGCTTGAAACAATGTACTAAATATTATTCACATGATTTTAAACTGAATTTCTAAAAGATTATTTGGCCCAGCTGCCATACTCTAGTGACTATGCATTATAAAATATATACTTCACAATTCTTTTTAATGAAAAGTGTTAAAAAAATACAGCTACACATAAATATCATATCCCTTCTAGCACTATTATCATATAGTGCATAGTTTATCTGTGTAGTTGTACACCATTCATTATGACATAATTAAAGGAGGAGTAAAGCCAGAAATGAAATTAAATGAATATATTATAAAATGTACCTGGCGCTAGGTGGGAAGTGCTAACTTTCATACGGAACGGAGTAGCTATTCTGAAGTTTGAAGGCAGTTTAACACAGCTAAGAAGCTGCGCTCTGGCTGCCCCTCCTGACTGGCATCAGTGGTCCAGAGCGGCATCAACATCATAGCACCTACTTCAGGTATATGCAGTGATGATTTTTCTGCTCAGCATCGGGTGAACTGAGTGGCGAAATCATCACTGCGTATGCTTGGAGTAGGCATGATTATGTTGAGAAACTTACTACGCTCCCTATGGAAGTTAGCACTTCCCATCTAGTGCCAGGTACATTTTATAATATATTCATTTAATTTCTGCCTTTACTTCTCCATTAACTAATTAAAATGATTTATTGGATAATAAAAGGCATTGTATCAATAAATAAAGTGAACAACTAGTCAACAACTAATTGTCATAGTGTTACAGGTGTGCATTATTAAACACCAACAGAGATTCACATTGTGTTGAACTACACAATCTCTGGGTACCTCTCAAGAAGAAGCTATAGTGGTCTCAACGGGGGTATGTACATAATCTTGGGATTCTTATGCTCTCGCCGGGAGGGGAATCCCTTTAATGCGCGTGCTGATGTCCGCGTTCAGAACATCAGCATGTGCATGTCACTTGTTCCGAAGTGAGGCGAACACTACGCGCCTCACTTCGGAGGTTCCTGAATTCCCCCCATGGTGTTACGCGCATGCTGATGTCCTGCATGCGGACATCAGCATGCGCATTAAAGGGATTCCCCTCCCGGCGAGAGCACTCGAGTCTCTTCGTCGGGAGGGGAATCCCTTTAATGCGCATAATACCATATGTGAAGTGAGCCAAACACTTCGTGGCTCACTTCGCACTATGGTGAATTAGGGCCTTAGTCTGCTTCTATAGCAAATGAAATACAGAACTAAAATAATATCAATTTGGAATTTAACATTCTGTAGCAATCTCGATGATGAAATAAAATAAATATTTTGTTCATATTTGTGGGAAAATTAGGGTTAGGTTGAAAAATGAGATAACACTATTAATATCTGTGTACAAGATGAATTTAGCTACATGGCTACTGTCCATGATGAAAGTGTACTTATGTTATGTTAACCTCATTATTGTGGAAGAATATGTACAGTATGCAATAATTCTATAAAACACCCAAACATCTAGAAAACAACATTCTGTAACCAATTAAAATTCCGCATTGGAAAAAAATAAACCGTAAATAAAATATTTCTGTATTTTGGCAAATGTTACATATATGACTTCAGCAATCTAAATCATTCATGCAAAATACAAAATCATATTATTGCACATATAGCTTATATATTAGTAAACACTATAGGGTATCTATTAAAGAGTAAAAAGTCTGCCTTCAAGATTTAGGGGGTAATTCAGCATAGTACAAAGTGAGGTGCGGAGTGTTTGCCTCATTTTGGACTGACTGATCTGCGCTTGCTGATGTCCGCGTGCAGGACATCAGCGAGTGCAGATCAGTCAGTCCGAAGTGAGGCAAACACTTCGCACCTCACTTCGGACTATGCTGAATTACCCCCTTAGATTTGTTCATCCCCAATATTTTTATACATTTATTGACTATTTAAAAGAAAAAAAAAATCTTAGCTAAAGACATTTGGAAAGAAACAAATGAGATTTTGTTTCAGCATATGTTGGAATTAAATTCCTTTTTAATCCATTTTTGCCTTAAAATACAAATAGATAAATAAATAAGCCCTAAATTGTCTCTTACTTGAATATTTTTTGATGACAGAGGGTTACTTAATCAGGCAATTCATAAGCCATTAAACCATGCCTAAGGAATCCACAGCCAATAATTCCAGTTAGTATATACTATCACCACATCGAAATCCAATAGCATGCTATATAACTTTGTTTTAATCTAGTTTAGTTCATGTAGAAATTCAAATGATTTGCCACCTTTTAAACAAAAGTTACGTTCAGCTTTGTCCAATAACTTTTTTTCACCTTTCTACAAAAATAAACAATAACTGGGGTGGTAGGGATGACATTATCTGAGCAGAAAGTTATATGGTAAATGATTTAGCTTGAAATGCTAAATAGAGAAAAATATAAAACTTGATTTTTAGTAGAGTGAATTAACAAGAGAGGTGCATTCTGCTGTGTTGGAGTATTGTATTGGAGTACATCTACTGTATGTCCAGATATGCATGAGTGGAAGGGATGGATTCATTATTTTAGATTGATATAAAAAAGTCAGCAGTGTAGTAGTCAACCAGGAAGCAAAACTAGAGGAAATCATGGCTACACAAGGAGAGGGATTCCATATGTTCTTAACTCTACCATATGTGGGTTTAATTCAATATCACCTGCAGTAATAAGTTCAGTTTTAAAGCCTTTACTTTATAAATAGAGAATGAAGAAGGGTAGGGTTGTCAACCATCAGTAAACTTGTAAAAATCTGGTCAAAAGTTCATTCATCATCAGGGCAAATCTCCAGATCAGTGAATAATATAGATCTGTTAATAACACACAAAATATCCTCTGCAGTGTTTACAGAACTATGTTACACTATGTCCAATCATTTCTAATTATTCAACTCTTTCCTAATTTTAAAATAGCCGCAATTGTATGTCATAAGAAAAAGTCAGTAAAAATACTGGATGTCAATCAAATGCTTCTCCAAGGGTTGGTAAATCTGATAAAGAATTATAGAAAATGGTTCAATAATGATGGCCGCCAGTGATAATTTAGATGAATGAAAATAAATAATGACCAAACATTTTTATATGGCCTACGGGATTTAACATTTTGGGGCCTTCCTATTTAAAATAACAGTATGAAAGCTCTATCTCTCTCCCTCTGTGTATAGATAGATAGATAGATAGATAGATAGATAGATAGATAGATAGATACAGATAGATAGATACAGATAGATAGATAGATAGATAGATAGATAGATAGATAGATAGATAGATAGATAGAATATAAAAATGATTTGCATTCACAAAACAAAGCAAATACTGCAGGTAATAATTTAATAAAGAGAGGACAATTTCATCTGTGGGAGCCTTTCTAACTTGGAAGGTCTAAAGGCAGTTGTTCTATATAAAAAGTGGTCAATGTCTCTAACTAGTAATTTAACAATAAGAATATTAAGGGGGTTATTCACTAAGGTGCAAATTCGACTGTCGAATTCTCAAACAGCGGATTCTCATAGCAAATCTGCGACAATTTTCCCATTGTAAAGTCGCAACAATTTTTTTAAGGTTAAGATTGCGACAATTTCCCCATAGTAAAGTTGTGACTGCAACAATATTCTCATTATAAAGATGTGACTGCGACAGTAGCAGCCTAATGCGACTGCCTTTATCTGGCGAATTCACACCTATACGCAACAATTTGGACTTTAGTGAATAATCCCCTAAGACCCCATTATTTTCCTTTAAGGGTAAGACACACTTACAGACTTCCAAAAGATAGAGAGTAAAAATGACAAAAATGTATATACTGTAAATAGACCTCAGTATAGAGTACAGGTAATATAATATAGGTAAGAGATAGAATAGGAAAACTGATTGGTCTTTATCTACATTTAATCATTTATTGCTTCACATAAAATAAACCTCATTGATTATGAGTAGATATTACTCTACAAAGCAAGTTTATAAGATATACTTTACATCCTACTGAGCACACTGATCATGCATCATTAAAGTAAAAGGTTAACAGCTTGCTAAGCCATTGATTTACTACATTAAAAATACATAAATTGCACAGATGCATTTCTAATTCATCCAGTTCCGTATGTGCGCGATACTGTAACCATATCTTTATAACTACAAACGACTCTTTCTGCACTGTATCCGCAAGGGGAATTTTATCAAGAGGCAAAATGTATCCCATATATCAAATGAATAGGAAAAATAATTCCATTGATAAAAAAAATGAAATGAATATTACTTGTTGTGATTCCTCTGCCTTTTGATATCACCCAATTCTCGGGTTATTGGACCGAATTGGCCATTTCATTGCACCTTTGCAGTTTTGTCATTTTGTGCAAGCTGAAAAGGAATCATTTAAAAGGCCAGGCCTAAAATTTGTCTGCAACTTTTTGTCAACATGTAACAAAAACTTTCATTGTTGAAAAAAAAAAATTGAAATCTGTTGATGGAAAAAAAAAAAAAACCAACAAAAAAAAAAAATCTGGGGAACTCTTAAGAAAAACTGATCATAAACTGGCCAGAAAAAAATCCTGCCCGAAATCACGTGGGTTTTGCCATTTTTCTTTCTGCACCCGGAATCCACAAAGATAAGAAATCTATTCATTTGTGCTTTGTTCTGGTTATTCAGAGAATCCAAAATGTTAATCCATTGGTACATATCCGAGAAATATCCCGAAACAGAGCTATATACTCTGCCTTGGCTCAATCCAAGTAAGAAAGAGGCCACGTACCAAAGATTTATATAAGTGCATCGAATCCTACAAAATACCAAAATACAAATATATTTTAAAATAAAATATTATTATTGTCAACACTGAGGTCCTATTTACCACTGGGGATAAATATTCGGAATAGTGCCTTTGTGTTGAGAGGATGCAAAAATAAAAAAGGTTCAACAACCAACATGGCTTGTTTCTTTGCAAAATATATCTTTACTGGTTGTAAAAACTGAAATGTTATGTGCCCACTTCCCTTTGTGTCCAGACAAACAAACCAGTCAATTCAAAGCAAGGTCAGATGCTACCAAAATATCTGTGTTAATCATTTAGAATTTGTTTTTGTATGGGTATTGTCATGTGTATTCCAAAATAACACTACACTTATTACTGCAAAACAGAGTTTTTAGTTACCTAGTCAGCATGGTTTTAATAAAGAATGTGCTGAAAAGAAAAAAACTGTTTGGCACTCATGCTTACAGCACACTTTATTTGTTATGAATTATGTAATCAAATATACACAATGCTTCTGGCAAAGATATTATGCAAGCCTCGTGCACTGTATATTCTCTGTACTGAACTGAAGGGTCACTATCTACTGTGTAGATCTGAACAGCAATGAAAAAAAGAGACTATATAATATAGGAATATATCCTTTTATTTAACCCTTATGGTGCTGGTATAAAAGACACAGGGGGGCATTCACCATTCAGCGAAGTGAGCTCCGAAGCCTTCGGCTCACTTCGCAAATGGTATTATGCGCATGCTGATGTCCTGCGCGCGGACATCAGCATGTGCATTAAAGGGATTCCCGTCTCAGCGAGGCAACTCTTTTGGTCTCGCCGAGACAGGAATCCCTTTAATGTGCTCACTGATGTCCGCGCGCAGGACATCAGCGAGTGCATAATACCATTTGCGAAGTGAGCCAAAGGCTTCGGAGCTCATTTCACTGAATAGTGAATTTCCCCCACAATCTTTAGGGCTGAGGTGGGCAGTTAATTTTCCCATGGGGCCACTTGAGAAACTGAAATGGTGCTAGAGGGCCAGACTAATATACTGTACTTAACTTGCCAGCACCTATGGCAATTGGCCATGCCCCCCCCTTTTGGCAGGCTCACACGGGTCAGTCAGAGATAGTTAGGGGTCTGATGTGGCCCGTGAACCATACAAAGCCCAGATCTGCTTTAGGGAGCCCCCCCCCCCCCCCTCATTTAGTGTGGCATGTCCCGCTGAAACATTTCAGGGGTTATTCACTAAAGTCCGAATTGTTGTGTATTCGCCAGCTAAAGACAGTCGCAATAGACTGCTACTGTCACAGTCCTGTCTTTATAATGAGAATATGGACAGAGTCGCAACTTTTAAAAATTGTCATGGTTGCGACTTTACAATGGGGAAATTGTTGCGGATTTGCGATGGGAATATGCTTTTTGAGAATTCGACAGTCGAATTCGCACCTTCATCTTGTTTACCAACACCATGGTGGTTGAATAAAATAATATATTCTTATATTATGTAATGTTTGCAGTCCCATCCGTTTGTCATTGGATTATTGACCTGCTGCCACACACCTGGGCACCATGTTATCATCTAAACGAGGGATATTTAATAAGATCAAACAATCATTTTTGCCTGTTTTTCACTTTTTTTTCTGATGCAATTTCCTTTACCCACTAATTTATTAAATGTAGAAATAAAATGTATTGATTACTTAAACAAAGTACTTGTGAAAATTTTATATTTGAAATGTATTTTTATATTTACTGATCGCAGCCATATTGTTAAAACAGAGCTCACTCAGTCCCTGCATGGATGGTTGGGAATTAAAAATGCACACTGCATTGGTTTATGGCAACAGGTCTCAGAAATATACAGCATGTATTTTGTATTTTCAAATTCAGCTCTTTAACCATTTGCCTCTCTTCAACTGTTGTTATATTACATGTGTCTGTAGTAAAAGGGAAAATCTAACCACTAAACTCTAAAAAGACTATTAAATTACTGAATATAAAGGATTATAGTTATAGATTATAGTTAATTTCAGCCCTTTAACTCCACTAATAAAATACCCAGTCCTGCAGGGTAGTATTTATTTTGATAAACCCTTGCACAACCCTTCATTATGCAACAAAAATGGTGCAGCCTAGGACTCCATTTCCTGAAAATTCAGGGACAGAAGACCCTCTTCCTCTGAATGGGTAAAAGCGCTGTCAGATCAGACCCTACATGATGGAAATAAGGTATGATTTTTAATTCACAGAGGTGAGTGTAGGGCCAGTTCTACTGATGGCCGATGTGGACGACCCCCAGGGCGCAATCTATTTAGCAATGGGCGCTGTCGCCCACATCGCCCATTGCTAAACTTGATCTCCCCCCACCTCGCGATACCCCTTGCTCTGTGCCGCGCCCCCCCCTTGCCCTGCGCCCCCCACTCACCTCCAACAGCGTTCCAGCGATGCACCTTCTCTAATGAGGTAAGTTGAATGCGACCGCGCTCCTTGGCTGCTTCGGGCCTTGTTGGCTGTATTCGGCAGCTGCTGGCAAGACCCGAACATCTAAGGATCGCTGTTGCTTTCAACTTACCTCATCATCCCCCACAACCCCCCTTCCATACTGTGCTACCCCCAGAATCCGGCTATCTGGGTGCCACCCCTTCCTTTTCCCTGACCTTACACACTTCTTCTGTTTCCTGGCTCTGTCTGCTGTAGCGTTTAGTGCTGATCACAGGAAGTTAAAATCATTTCTGGGGACAGGAGAGAGGTTAAGTGCTACAGCAGTCAGCGCACACATAGATGGCACCCCCTCTTCTATCCCCTCGGCCCTGTTTGACAGATGGGCCGGCCAAAAGACATCCACGGACTGGACCTGGCCCTTGGGCTGTAGTTTGCAGTTTGCCCACCCCTGGTGTAGATTAAGATTGTAGTCTTTAGAGCCTACACGGGTCTCTGACAGGAACAGAAAAAGATACATACTTATAAAATATAAATGATAAAAAAAATGAAAGACTTAGGTTTATGATCCTCTATGTAGTACAAAAGTGTATTTAACTAATTCAGAGAATTCAGTGATTAAATAAACAGTTTTATATTTGCCCACACGATGGCAGCATTGATAAAATCTTACATTTACTTTTCCATGAATTACTGGAATGAATAAGATGTTTTCTAGGCTTTTTTTAATATCATTAAAGGGCTTGTTCCTGGATTAGACTGCCAAAGTGTATTTGTGTCATTTTGGCTTCATACACTCGGGGATACTTATTAACAAAGCAAAGGTTTTCGCATAGAAAAGAAGCGAACAGCTCTGGACATGGTTTCTAGTGTAGTGCGACATACGTAGTTAGTCAAAAAGCGAGATGCGGAGTGATGTGAATTTCACCAGTAAAGTGCAGTGACATTTTTCTGCACCATGTCCCACTAACTGTATTAAATCCCTTTATATGTCACCCTAGTTCATGTTGTCACTTGGGGTGGGGGGTTATTTTCTGAAGTCCAAGGGGGGGAATTCAGAAAGCTCCGAAGTGAGGTGCGTAGTGTTCGCCTCACTTCGGAACAACTGACATGCGCATGCTGATGTCCTGCACGCGGACATGAGCATGCACATTAAAGGGATTCCGCTCCCGGCGAGGAGACTCGAGTGCTCTCGCCGGGAGGGGAATCCCTTTAATGCGCATGCTGATATCCGCGTGCAGGACATCAGCACGCACATTTCAGTTTTTCTGAAGTGAGGTGAACACTACACACCTCACTTTGGAGCTTTCTGAATTCCCCCCCAAATTGTTGGGTATAGGTGTAAATTTTCCAGCTAAGTACAGTCGCAATAGACTGCTACTGTCGCGGTCTCGTCTTTATAATGAGAATATTGTTGCAGTCGCGACTTTACTGTGGAAATATTGTTGCAGTCACAACTTTAAAATTGTCACAGTTACGACTTTACAATGGGAGAATTGTTGCAGTTGCGGATTTGCTATGGAAATCCCCTGTATGAGAATTCGACAGTCGAATTTGGAATTTAGAGAATAACCCCCTCGGTGCGGTATTTATAAACTACGATAATGAGAACATCATTTGTTTTCACTGTTATCATTATTTGTGCCTGTGTATTTTTTCCTCCTGGATTTCTACCTGTTTTTGCCCTGCAGGCGCTTTTATTGAAAGGTAAGTGAATAAAACAAAAGGCAGAGTGGTCAACACAATTGTCTTCCCTATAATGATGTACGGTTGCGAAAGCTGAACTCATAGGAAAGCTGAGAGGAGAAAAGTCGATGCTTTTGAATTATGTTGCTGGAGAAGAATGCTAAGAATACCTTGGACTGCCATGATGACGAACAAGACAGTCTTGGACCGTGTCAAACCAAAAACATCATTAGAGGGCAAAATGACCAAACAGCTCTCATATTTTGGCCATGTGATGTGCGCCAATTCCTAGGAAATGTCAGTGATGCTCGGAAAAGTCAGTGGAAAAAAGAGAAGAGGCCACCAAAGAACAAGATAGCTCCACACAGTCATGACAACTATTGTGGAATTGAAGGAAGCAGTGAAAGACAGAATGGCAAGGAGAACAATGATCCATAAAGTGACCAAGAGTCGGCTGCGACTGAATGGATAATCAACAACAAGTGAACATAAAAATTAAGGTTTAATTTACTGCAGTGACGTGCTATTAATGGTGAGAAATCACCTCCTTTAAATCTACTAAAGATCTGATATAAGGCTCAGGGTCACACGTGATTATTACAAAAATGGTCATACTAATAGAGGTGGTGCATGTTTAGACAATGGTTGTCCAGCCATAGTGTTACTTTACTTCAGTAAAGTAGAAAGAATTAGGGCCTATGGCTCTGTGCTTTTGTATTAGGGGTGTAACGATTCATTTTAACAACGATTCGATTCGTATCACGATTCATG
>WMED01009918.1:0-16056 GCA_019650415.1 Pipa parva | reverse complement strand
AGAATATTGTCGCAGTCATGACTTTATTATGGGAAAATTGTCGCAATCTTTACTTTAAAAAATTGTCACAACTTTACAATGGGGAAATTGTAGCGGATTTACCATGGGAATCCGCTGTTTGCAAATACGACAGTGGAATTCGCATCTTAGTGAATAACCCCCGCAAAATGGCTAAAGGGCAGTTGACATTATAGCTCCTCTAATCATATCCCTCATATCACAATCTAGCAGGATTCTGATTAGAGGAGCCACAGTGTCAGCTGCCCTTTAGCCCCTCTCTTCCAACTTGAGCTTGGAGTCATCCATCAGGGCTGTAAAGAAGCAGGGAGTCTTTTAGCATTCAACTAAGACTACTCCCTGCTTCAGGTAAACATATTTCTAATTGGAGATCCACTTTATGGCCAGGTCCACACTGGCTGTTTTGTAGCTGAGCTGTTTTTAATTAGGCTCATTAGTGTCTATGGTGCAAGACAAAATAGCCTGTGTGGATTTTCCTGCTGGAAACAATGGATACTGTTTTTTCCAGCTCAGCTACAAAACAGCCATTGTGGCCCTTGCCTAAGGGGGTGTCTGGGAGAGATTCTTCAGAAGGAGACCAATCCCTAGGGAATGGCATCACATACTGACTGCTCTATATAAAGTCCCACTGCAGAAGCAGGAGAAAAGCAGATAGAGTGCCTGGAGGAACTTCACTGAACACTTGACTGTGACAAGGTGATAATCTCCCAGGAACGACTCAGATGAATAGCCCCTGGCACATAGCTCAGGGGAGAGCACAGTAGGATTCACACCAGTCAGGAAATATAATTACTGACTGCTTAGCATATGAGGAGGAACTAACTGGGAGATGTGAGCTGACGTTAGAGAAAATATTCATATATTTGTCTTCGTGTGTTTCTAAGTAAATATTTAATAATACCTGGTGCCCATCTGCCCATGTGTTTGCAACTGTTTTTTAATAAATTATCATAGGCTTGAATCCAGATGTGCCAGCTAGCCTGAGGGAAAAAAAAGAAGTTAAGTTCACTGGTGGTGCAGTAAACCTGTAGGGGATTATGGGAGTTGTAGGCTGCATGAACAAAATAGATGTACACAAACTTTTTTCCACAAAACACTTTTTCTTTGCTTTAGATTTTGAAATATTCTTTTCTTTTCTTTTATATGTTACTGGTACATCTTTTCTAAATGCTTAAAGGGATGCTGAGGGGCTTATTCATGAAAGTCGGAACAGTGGTGTACAGGATGGAATTTGCATCCATTCACTACTTAACAATCTTTTTCTATTCATCAAACTCTGTGGTGGTGATGCTTACGTTGGTCATGGGTGCTGTTCACTTTGCGTGCATGCGTGCACACAGGTAATTAGGCAATTCTTCACATGTCAGAGTCGAAGAAAATTCAGCAAGGCGTACTGTGTCAAATTTGCCAAATCAAAATGGCGAACTAGGGGGTTGATGGAAGAACTCTTACGGTCCAACTAAGTATGCCACACTGCACAATATACCGCGACCCTGTTTGTTCTTGCTATGGGAATCTGGCGCTTCGTGAATAAGGAGTAGAGAATTCCTGACTATCAGATCATAGTGATATGGAACCCAGAAGTGACTAGAATTCACTTTGATGGTTGAATTCTCACTTTGTTGAATAAGCCCCTGAACCCTGGGCATCATTCTTACTGTTACTGTAGGGAAGTGATGGCTGTGCTCATTTGAATAAACACAACACTGCAATACAGTAACTCTAGTGTTTGCTTCTCTCCACTCCCTCTAACTCTGATAACATCCTATCTATGTACTGACTTAGGCCAGGATCACACTGGCATATTTACGCGCTACACTTTTCTTCGGGACGTGCTTTTCTATTGTAATTACTCGAAGTAGTGTGAATGCTTACTATCTGTTATTCATGTCGCGTCTGTATGCTCATCTAATACGCAACAAAAAGCGTTCGCAGGTGCGTGTGCTCACATTCAATGCTAGTGTGGCCAGAAAAGGTAAGTGCCATAGAGAATCACAGCACTTTTGTTTCCCAAATGAAGCATACAGTATATGCACTAGTGTAAATACGCCAGTGTGAACCTGGCCTTAGACAGAGTACATTCTTTTATGTTGCAACAATGTCACAATCTTGAAAATATGTAAAAAAAAATAACTAGGCAAAGTCTTCTACACCAGGAGATATTATTAGCAGGATAAAAATAATTATGTAGGCCAGTGTTTTTCAACCTTTTTTCTTCAGGGGAACCCTTTGCTGTAATAAAATTTCTGGCGGAACCCCTAGAAACCCAGAAACCCTAGAAATCGCATAACGCGTGTGACGTCACTGACATCTACATACCCAATGGGTCACAGAGGATGGATCCAAGGCTGCGATCTCTCTCTGATGAGCCGGGTAATGATGCTGATCAACCAGTGTGTTGCGGAACCCCTGGGTTGTCCTTGCGGAACCCTTGGGTTCCATGGAACCCCGGTTGAAAATCACTGATGTAGGCAATAGCAGGATAAAGAAAAAGAGCAAAAGGTATTCAAGATGTTAGAAATATGTTTTGGGATAAATATAATTTTTTTTTAACTTTCTATCTCCTTTAACAACTTCTGTTTTAGTCTTCCACCTACCCTACGCTATCCACATGTTATCTAATTACAAAGAATATGTAAGACTTCAGAAGTGGATTAAACCAGTAGATACAGCGATGCTACATTATCTCAGGTGTAACCTGCTGCTTTGTATAAATCACACAGTAATTTAAGTAACATATGCAAGTTGAATTCCATTGATTCACAAAATTTCAGGATATGTGAAGCAATACCTGTGGGGTCACTCTGCTGGATGATGCATTTGAAAGCAAATTTTCAACAATAAACACCCTAGGATTTTTAAAATAATTCTGGTAAACAGTTACTGGAAGACTCAGCTCAGAGGATGATACAAACATTTCTTAAAAGTACAGAAACACCATCAAATGAAAATGCCTCAAATGCATTTACTGTTACTATATAGAAGCTTATTTATGAAAGTCATGCTCCGATAGTTGCCAATTCTCTATTCCTTATTCACTATGGGGCGACTTGCCACACTGAAAAAGCAAATAGCTGATTTCTGGAGTGGTATGCGTAGTCAGTCGGACAGTAGCAGCTCTGCCATGAACCCTCTAATTCGCCAATTTTATCTGGTTAAGTGAAACTGTCGACATGGTACGCCTTGTTGAATTCACTCCTTCAATAGACTCTGTATTTAATGAATAAATGAAGTACCTATGCTCGCACCAGCAATGTGCTTTATAAGTCCGTGAATGTCATAAATATCTGCAATAGATGCAAATTCCCCACATTGCAGAGTTTACTGAATACCCAAATATAGGGAAGTGGTGAATGAATGATCAGACCTTGACTCGACTGTATGAATAAGCCCCTCAATGTTAAGAGCCTTATTGAATAAAAGCTGAATAGATGCTTATAGCTCTAAATTCACATCTATGTTCCAAATACGTGACCAATTCAGGCAACTACGATAGTCGCGATCTTACGGAGCACTTCACATTACTCTGCATGCGTGTGCATAGGTACTTATACTAGGGACTAAGTTTTGGAATGTGTTGAAGGAGTGAATGCACCTAGGTGTACTGCTCCCAATTCATCCATTTGACTTTGTTACTTCTGACTATATTAGAGGGCTGATGGTAGGGTTCCCCATTTTACTTCTATCCGACTGACTACGCCACACATTGCATTCAACAGCAATTGCCACTGTCCGCTTTTTTCGACAAGAATAGTCGCTGCTTAGTCAATAATGAGAAGTGAATACATGACTATTTTGGCAACGCAACTGGAATTGTAGAGAAATTAATTTGACAGGTAAATTCATCCTTTAGTCAATGAGGCCAAAAGTGTATGTCCATTCTAGGGAACTGGTTGATAAATGTAACGTCCTATTACACTTTCTCTTCCTGCAAATAGAGACTTTTGCTGTGCGGCTCCGTGATCCTCTTCACATTTTGCTTCCTCTTCAAAATTGCTGGTTTTTATTTTCTGCGCGCGATAAAACTGATTCTGATTCTGAGTATGCGTAGAAGAAAAAAATCGCCAATGTCGATGAGGAGGCGTAAACCTGAAGAGGATCGCAATGCTGCAACAGTAGAAAAGAAGAATGACTTCTGAAGCAGGAATCTGCGCCAGAGAGACGGAGATGATCGGTAAGTTTTTCCCCCTCCCCCCTTAAGAGTCTTCCTTGAATAAAGTTCCCCGTTGAAGGAGTTAAAAGGAATCAACAGAGATGTCTGGAATGGGGACTGGTTGGGAGAAAATTAATTGCTACACGTCTTAAGACCAGTTAAGTTTTCAACTAAGAATCTTTGAAAATGACTACCTTTTACTTGTGAATATACTGTATGTGTCTGTATGCAATTTCCTCATAGGGGAGCAATGATACCAGTCAATTCTCTAAGTCCGTTTCCGTCTGGCTTGCCAGAATGGAAGAGACTCTATAATAAGAAATTCTTTGCTGCTCTTGGCATAAAGCATACAACTGGATGGAAATGTATGTTTTATCAAGACTGTAAGCTGAAGTACAGAGGCAAATCTATGCTGGAGTGCCTAAGGAATGAAAAGGTAAATAACCTTGAGGGAACCTGTCAGCACTGACCTAAATTCAATAGAACATTTGTACTGAAGGTTCATGTCTGTCAACACCTTACAAGACACAATGACATAGACTAGGGCTCTATTAAAAATGAATGGTCAGCTACTGACATAAAAATCTGTCACAGTACTAACCTGAGACTTACCTGATTGTACCCAAAAGCAATGGGGCTGGGGATCCAGGGGGGTTATGTATTAAAGAGAGAATTCTCATACCCAATGGAATCCATAGAAATTCACCCTAGGGGACTGACTGACTAAAGGATGAATTCACCTGTAGATTTCACCTCACTACAATTCGAGTCACATCACCAAAATAGTCACAAACTCAGTTCTCATTATTGACTAAGTGGCAAATAGACTTGTTGAACAAGCGGCTGTGTCGTATGCATTGCGTGGCGTAGTCAGTTGGATCAGCCCCTTGATTCCCCAGACTGAAGTAGCAAAGTCAAACCAATGAATTTGGAGTAATACATCTAGTCGCATTGGCTCCTTCAACACAGTCTTCACTGCAAAGTGATGTGACAAGCTCTGTAAGATCATGACTATTATAGTCGCCCGAATTGGTTGCGTATTTTCCACATTGCAGAGTTTGTTCAATAAACAAACATAGGGAAGTGGTGAATAGATGTGATTTCCAAGCTTTACATGACTATTCGGCCTTTAGTCGATAGGGCCCATTGTGTGTAATCAATTGCAAAATTGGCATTAGGGGTGGGAAAACTGGACAATTGCCCAGGGCTAATATATAGGGGGTAATTCTGTAAAGTGCGAACTCACCTTGCAGTGCTTCACATCAACTTGCCGAGACTGGTATGCGCTCCCTGGTCTCCTGCACTCGGAGATCAGCGAACGCTTTAACGGTACTTCGGCGAGGCGACTCGATTGGTTGTGAGGTGAGCTGAAGTACTTTTAAAGCGTTCGCTGATCTCCTTGTGCAGGAGACCAGGGAGCACGTACCAGTCTTGGCAAACTGATGCGAAGCATCGCAAGGTAACTTCGCTCTTTCCTGAATTACCCCCATAATCTTGAGAACAGCTCAGTCTGACTGCTAGGTATAAATACTCACACCAGTGATTGGTTCTATGTGCTCAGGAGATGGGACAGACTTTAAGTTCCAAATCGTAGCATTTTAGACAACATTTCTCTGGCACTCCAACTTCATAAAAATTCACCTTTATTGGTTCGTTAAAATTCAGCTCCTAAATAGGCTAATAAGTAGCATGGCAGCACTTACACCTTTCACGTTGTTCAGCACTTAATCATCATGAATCGCATAAGTGATGCCATGCTACTTATCTGACTATTTTGGAGCCGAATTTTAATGAAACAATAAAGGTGAATTTTTATGAAGCTGTAGTGGTGGAGAAATGTTGTCTAAAATGCCATAATTTGGAAATTGCCCAGGGCTCCCTGACTCCGAGGGCACTCTGTAGACTTACATGGGTCTGCTCCAGCACTGCTCCTAACTCCTAATTAGAAGCGCTTACAGAGAACAGAGCTGCACAAGTCTGTAAAAGCGCTGTACAGGCTGCTGCTGGGGGTCCCCTTGGAGTCATGGGGACAATTTTTTGGTTACCTGTTAGATTGGCTCAGGGCCCCGGTCAGTTGCATATGTCAGTTATTTAACGTATTTATTCTGCAATGTTGGAGCTAGAAGTTTCACACAGACTAGTAGCATGAATTGCAACAATAGCTTTTACATTGATTTCCACTGCAGACAATTCCTGGATCATGTTGGCATTTGGTTGCCACATTTTGAAGCTTTTTGAGTAAAATGTCACCAGAATAATAACTGGAATCACTAATACAAGTCCAGAAACCCTGATGCAAGCCTCCCAATTCACCCCCTTGTAAGTGACAAAGTCAAATCTGAGTATTTATGCCAGCACGCCTTGGCAAATTGTCAGTTCTACACATGATGAATACCCTAATTGGCCTCACATTTACAGTGAATAGGTATGTGATGCAGAAATACACCACAAATGTAATTTAACTGTGATGGGATTTTCCAATTAGTGTCACATTTGTGCATCTACGAGCCAAAAAAAAAAAAATATTTATATTATGGTATATACTGTAATAATTCACCTCTAAACAATTTGATTTTGCTTTTTTTTCAATTCTTTCTATTTAATAGGTAATATCAGGAAGATGAGAAGTTATTCTTCTATACTCTTTCTCTGAAGTAACCTTTCATTAGTGCAGAGTTCTAGCAGCATTTAAAAATGATTACATTGTTATAATCTCCTCTAAGTAATAAAAAGCAAGCTGGTCGTTTTTCAGGATATAACTGTGTGTAGCCAATAAAAGCTCTCATGTTCTCCTATACCATGGCTGGAAGAATAAAACCCTGGGCACATTCCTAGAGGGGTTATTGGCTAAAGTCTGAATTGTTGCATAAAGGTGTGAATTCGCCAGCTAAGGACGGTCGCAATAGACTGCAACTGCTAAATAATAGTTTTTAGAAAAAAGTGCTATTGCATTTCTTTGCGCTATTTCATTGAAATATGGCAATAAAAAATTGCAGCAGAAACAGGCAGAGTCCCATGGAGCCTACCTGTAAGGGGCAGATTCATCAACGTGAGAATTCGACTGTTGAAAAGTACTTGCGTCACTTTGGGTCCTGATGATCTGATACTCTACTCCTTATTCACTAAACAGTTTATTCCCATAATGAAGAGGAGAACAGTGTAGGCAACTGTCTCTTGTACAGTGTGGTATAGTCAGACAGTAGTAGCCCTGCAATCAACCCCTTAATTTACCATTTTGCTCTGGCAAAGCAGAACTGGCAAATGCATCACACTACTCCTTGCCGAATCTGCTACTGTGACAGACTCTGACGATTGATGAATAGGTGACTCTGTTTGTGCTGAACCCACCCCAGAACCGCCCCTGCCTGTGCACATGCACGCAAATTAATGTAAAGCGCTCTGTAAATCCACAAACAAGTAAGCATCCGAATTGTTTGTGAATTCGCCGCTCTGCGATGAGTCTGCTGAATACCCGAGTATGGGGAAGTGGAAAATGAATGTGAATTTGGACGTTTACACTACTGTTTGGATTTTCATGGAAAATGTTTTGGAGCAAAAGATCATGAACTTTACTGATTCAAAAGAACTAATGGATGTTCCTTGGAGAAATTATATGGAAAGGAGTTTTAGGGCCTTATTGACTAAAGGATGAATTCACCTGTCAAATTCACCTCGCTACAGTTTGAGTTGAATCCCCAAAATAGTCACAAATTCACTACTCCTTAATAATGTAGTTGCGGATATATTTAATGAACAGGCAGACTACTATGGACGCAGTCACATACATTGTGTGGCAAAGTCAGTGGAATAGAAGTAGGATGTGAACTCATGTGAAGTTATGTGAATTCCTCCAGTGAAGTGCAGTGACATCATCCTCACCATATCCTACTAACTGTATATAAGTGAATAATACATCTGTTTCTACAGTATATCACCTTGTCCCTAGTTCATGTTAAGTAGTAGATTAATTTAGTTGCAGTTGCCATTGTTACATTTCAATGAATAGTCATCATACGCCACACCAGAGCCCTGCCATCAACCCCCCAATTAGCCACTCTAATGTAGCAAAGTCAGATGGGTGAATTTAGAGCACTGCACTTTGTCTATTTCACAACTGTGACAGAATCTGCCACTTGGTCAATAGTACCTGTGGGCATGCAAGCAATGTGAAGTAAAGTACTCCGTAAAATCGTAACTATCGTATTCGCCATATCGCAGAGTTTGCTCAATAAGTGTACATTACAAAGTGGCGATCAAATACGAATTCAGAGTTATACATGACTATTTAGCCTTTAGTCAATAAGGCCCTGTATCTTTAGTTTAAATACTTTATATAGAATGGCATAAATCATTTCAAAATACTGTGCCTCTCAGGCAGGAATACCATGTATGGTAGTCCTTTTTACCACAACTTCAAATATAACATTTTAACAGGTTTTGTATTTGGCTAATGGCCTTGCAAATCCAATGGGGAATTTTTATTTCTTTTGGTGTGACTGGTCCTTTAACACTTTGTGGAATTGTCTGCTTTCTCTATTACTTACCTAAGAATCTCATTCATTTTTTGTGTGCATTTTCCACATTTATTCATCCATTTCTTGTTTGTTCATAACTGTATTCTTAGAAAAAGAAAAAAAACATTTTGAGGTTTTCTCTTCCTGATTTATGGACTCGCAATATATCTTTTTTTTTTAAATTGCCAGCTTTATCTGTTCCTTCCAGCTACTTAAAATATATTTTTCCCCCTGAAGAGCGAACCATGTGAAATTGAAGTATATCTCAAATATTCTCCTAAGGATATTTTATTTATTTTTTTCCATGCAGTTCCTCAAATTACGCCATCCGTTAACATATTTCTCATATTCTGCTCTGATGATTCTGATTTGAAGCTATTTTATCTTCAAGAATTTTTATTGCTATTTCTTTTTTTTCCCAGAGTTGCTGAATGCTGCGGGGGGTCCAGTGAAATTGGCGGGATCATGAATAATACATAGCCATACAATGACAGTTACCCATATTGCATGTACGGGAGAATAGCAGTATACCCCTTCTTCCCAAAGCTGTAATTGATTTCTCTCAGGGTTCATAAATAATGCACTGCAGCAAAATGACAATTGTTAGCGTTGCTGAGTGTTTGGGAACAATCGAATTTGAGCAAATCTAAGTGCTATAATTGCTTGCTTGGATTCCCTGTAAACAGAAACAAGCATATATTGTCATCTATGGAGAAAAGGAATACATGGGAAATTTATAGGATACAGAGTGCTAATTTGGCAGAGTACACAAGAGCGGGTAATATGTGAATTCAAGGAAAAGATACTTTATTGTAAATCAATAGAGATTCAGGCTTGTAAATGGAATAGCAGGAAAGACAGAGATAGAGAATGATCCTAGTATGTTTTGGCAGCAAAATTTTTAGAGTATTTAAATTCTATTTTTTTTTTTTTAAATGGTACAGCCTGGTGATTCAGACTGTAGGGGATACCCACAAATCATGTCCCATGCAATACAAATCAATCATTTGTTTTTTATACAATGTTGTGATAACAGAACAAGAATTGCAAGGCGACCTCTCCACTGGCACTTGGGAAAATCAGTCAGAAATATTGCCATTGTCATGATAATATAGCCACAGGGGTAGTCCTAAATGATTCTTCATCTGGGAAACCAGCTTTCTGTTATCACGATGCCTATGAACATTCAGATAAATGATCTATAGTCACATGATCAAAGCTTTAATGTAGGAGTAGAAGAAAATAGAGAGAAATGTTGGGTATGAAATACGATCTGTGCCTTCTAAGCAGGCTGAAATCTTATGGGCAGGACGTCCCACAAGGGGTAAGAAGAAGGACAAACTGATATTAGGTGTTTTTACAGATCAGGGGGAAAAAGTGTTATGGCTTTCAAAAGGGGAATAGATGCACATGATGAGAACATAATTATACGGCTTTACAAAGCACTCGTCAGACCACACATGGAACACTGTGTGTAGTTTTGGGCACTAGTGTACAAGAAAGGTGTAGTTGAGCTTGACTGGGTTCAAAGGCCGCTACTAAAGTAATAAAAAGAATGGGCAAAATACAGGACCAAGAAAGATCATCAAACTTAGGATGGTTTAGGGTAGAGAATAGATGAGTAAGGAGTGACCTAATAACCATGTATAAATATATTAGGGATCAGTACAGAGATCTCTCCCACAATCTATACCAAGAACTGTAAGTATAACAAGGTGAGCAACTTCTGTGTATAGAGGAAAGTAGGTTTCTGCACCAACATGAAAGTGAGTTTTTTACTATAAGAGTAGTGAGGCTATGAAACTCTCTGCCTGAAGAAATTGTCATGGTTGATTCAATTAAAGAGTTCAAAACTGGATTGGATGCTTTCCTTCAGTGTAGGAACATTACAAATTATGGGCACTGGATAACTGGAGGTGGGATCTTGATTCGGAGAATTATTTTGATCCTTCAGTGTAAGAACATTACAAGTTATGGGTACTGGATAACTGGAAGTGGGATCTTGATTCAGAGAATTATTCTGATCCTTCAGAACATTACAAGTTATGGGTATTGGATAACTGAAGGTGAGATATTGATCCACGTAATTATTCTGATCCTTCAGTGTAAGAACATTACAAGTTATGGGCACTGGATAACTGGAGGTGTGATCTTGATCCAGGGAATTATTCTGATCCTTCAGTGTAAGAACATTATAAGTTATGGGTACTGGATAGCTGAAGGTGGGATCTTGATCCAGGGAATTAATCTGATCCTTCAGAGTAAGGATCACAACCCCCTCCCACACTGTTCTGCCCTCACAACCTCCTTCAACACTGTGCTGCCCTTCCTACTCCCTATCCTCTGAAGGAGGAGGTGCTATCTTAATGTTCTCCCCCTCCTTTTCCCTGTCATTACCTACCTCCTCCATGACCCAGCTCTGTCTACAGTAGAGTTGAGCACTACAGCGTTCCTCTCATCACTTCCTGCCGATTACAGGAAGTTACATCATTGCTGGGGGGAGGAATGTTGTATCACTCAGCTCTACAGCAGACAGAGCCAGGCCCCACGGAGGAGGTAGGTAGGGACTGGGAAAAGGATGGAGGTCGAGCACCAAGATAGTGCCCCTCCTCCTGCAGTGCCCTGCCTACCTCTTAGCCCGGCCCTGAATTAGAAGCATCGCAGAGTTTGCTAAATAAGCGAACACGAGGAAGTGGCGATCAAATGTGTATTCTTAGCGATTCGCCTTTATATTCGGCCATTAGTCAATAAGGCTCTCAGTGTAAGTAGACTGCATCTGTAAGTGCAAGCATAGTAGGTCAAGGTTTAATTACTTGTCAGTATCACTCTAAGCAAAAACTGGAAAAGAGATAGTACATGGCTTTAATAGAAAGATATACAGTGCAATGAATTAATAATCAAACTTCTGATTTTCTGGTTGGTGGGAGTCAGTGCCCAAAACTAAAAAAAAGAAAAAAAAGTTATTATATTAATCTGAAAATCCCTTTTATAATGTGGCAGAAGCATTTCATGTCTCACCAAATGCCGGAGTCTGTTGAAGTAGCAAATTCAGCAAGGGGCACTGTGTAGAATTGTGTGGCAAATTCGTGGGTTGATGACAGGGCTTCTACTGTTCGACTAACTATGCCACACTGCACGAAAAACTGCATTGCCTCTTCGCTATGGTAATCCGACACACAGTGAATAAGGAGTACAGAATGTGGACTGCCAGAGCATAGCAACCCAAAGTCATGAGAAATCGCTATGATGAATAAGCCCCTGATCACAGTGTTTGATTACATCTATTCCAACTGTTGATCGCTGTGACTGAGAAAGGAAAACATTTAGGAATTGCACACTTCCCCCAAACTGACTGACATGGTACCTAAGCAACATCTCCATCTGGAGTGATCCTAATATGCTGTCATTTTCCCTTTTTTTAACTTTTCTCGTTCTTCAGTTCCTTTTCAGAATGCAGATCTCATTGCTTCGTAGTTAGAATTTAAATTCAATTCAATGATTTCTTAGCAATTTATCACAATTTACCAAGAGCATATCTAGTCATTCAATGTTGGATACAGAATGATCAGTTGCAGAGACAAGTTATTTGGCCTAGCCCTTGGGTATAGACCAGATGAAACTATTAATCAGCTTCAAAGACATCTTGTAATTTTATATCAACTTTTCTTTAAGGAGAAGATGATAAAAAAAAGACCTATATGATAATTTATAATACAAGGAATTTGAAGAAAGTCACAAGCACATGATATGAATTGCTGTTCCTTTGAAAAGTAAATCGCTCATACTAATGAAACAAGTAATTTCTCTGTATATAATATAATATATATATTATATATATATATTCACAGCTTTAAACTGAGCAGTGCATAATGTGTTACTCGGAATTCATCATAGATTGTTCCTAAAAAGATAGTACTCTGTTCCTTTCTTTTAGTATCCCTTATGACATCACCATGTTTCCAGGAAAGGTTACATCTAATTTTTACTTCTTTTATAATATTACCTAGATACATTAGAAGAAGTTCACTTTGTTTTTTTGGCAAATCCTACGCATGCATAAATATTATAAGATCCTCCATGTGTAAATGGAAACTTAGACAGATCATCCTTCACTGTGATTGGCATATCTCCTTGTGCTGTCTTTTTTGCTTTTGGAATAACTTCAAGCTTCCTTTCATCAACCCATCCTACCAGTAAACCAAAACAGTTTGTAAAGGTATTGTACTGGGCACCTATTACCTTCCTACAGGAGGAGGACTGCTTAGGTTCCGAGGTCATGTCACTGCCCTAGACTAATACACTGAGGGTAGGCGCATGTCATGTGTCCCATTTTCCATTCTGAGGCCTGGAGGAAAGTTTAGCAGCTGCAGGTAGGTGGAGGGCTGTATTTACATCTACTGGGGAGGTAGAAGGTTGTAGGTGGTGTTAAACAGCTGGCTCATCCAATTAGTTTTAAGATATGAATGCCACCATATGATCAAACAAAACTGGCGAGGTGTTAGTGCTGTACATAGTACCACAGCACAAATGTTTCTATCTGGTTTACCAAAACCAATACATGCCCTCTAAAGCAGAAATGAAAAGGAAAATGTACTAGAATGAAAGTATACACGTTTTAGAGTTTTGCAGGCATGGACAGGTATAGTGCTGCAGTGTATGATAAGGCTAACCCATAAAAAATGCAACTGTGCCTATATATTACATACCCAAAGCACTCCAGCAGTGCTCCATGAGATATATCACACAGAGTAAAGAATTGCCCTATAAGACATACCTTTAGCCAGCCACAGTGCAACTGTGCACCATAGAACATGAACATAGCAGCCCATTAGTGTGCCATAAGACATCAATTTACAGTACAGCAATGCCTCATATCAATCCCAGTACAATCCAGCAGTGCCCAAGTTCCACTAAACTGCTAAATCCTTCATGCAGCAGGAACTAATGTGTGGCTGTGGCTAGTAACTAGGGATGCGCTGTTTGAATTCGGATTAATCAAATAAAATCAAATACTGCAGATCTGAGGCAGGTTCAGATTTCATTGGTTTAACCTCAATGAAACACAGTAAAACCAGCGAAGAAATTGATAAATAAAAATAAGAGCAAACTCTTCCCTTTTCTCCCAGTGGTGCAGCGATGAGGCATACAACAAGAAATATAAGAATATGTGTCATTTTCTTATTTGGATGTCTTCTCATCTCACCCATGAAGTAATCCCAGATGCATACATGTTGTCTGTGAAGCCCTCGCTTCTCTTTCACCCATAATGTAGACCAATGGAAGGATATCTATCTTTAGCCATTGCATAGTCCATGGAAGGCCATCACCTTTCTTGATCCACCATAGTAAAAGGGGTCTCGATCCATTTTCACAGCACCTACCACTAATCCTAAGTCTATGAGCAGTTCCCTGTCAGATAGGTTCTGCAATTCCAGCTCAGCTGTTGTGACAGTGAATCAAGATAGAAGATGTGTGGGCAAGCAGGGAGCTATCCAGCACTACTTCATCAGGAGAGAAAATGACAGAAAGTATTTAGAGGATACTTCTTGTCTGCTGGACTGGACTGCAGCGGCTTGTGTAAGTAGGTCACCTCCTATTATAAGGTATAAGAAATCTAGAATCCTGGACAGACTGCAAAGACCCAGACACCCCAAATTGTCCTAGTGAAAACTGAAAAGGTTGCAATCCTGTTCACGGAATCCCAGAAACAATGTAGGTCACTAGATGAAAACTAGATGGAGTCATTAGATAGAGAATGTGTCCAGTTACTGCTTCCCCTGCTGTGACGACTGAAGGATGATATTTTTGCTCAGCAATTGTTACTATTTTTCCATGTGATTTTTTTTTTTTTAACCGTGTGATTACTCTATCTTTACACTAGCATTTGGAAGTCAGGTCACCTTTATTTGAAATAAAGTTACAGTATCTTTTCTATGAATGTTTATGACATTTAGAAATTCCTTCATGTATTATCAGCAAGCAAGCTAGATTTCTTTATTACCAGTCCTGTTGTGTTGAGGCAATAGTCATGTTTTTCATTTCTATTCATCAGCTTGATTCAAGCACGTATTGAAGAAGAACTAAAAGTCTCCTCATACATCACATTTGTTTATTTAATAAACCCACAGGGGATTATTCACTAAGGTGTGAATTCGACTGTCGAATTCGCAAACAGCAGATTCCCATAGCAAATCCGCTACAATTTCCCCATTGTAATGTCATGGCAATTTTTAAGGTTAAAATTGTGACAATTTTCCCATAATAAAGTGGCGACTGCAACAATATTCTCATTATAAAGACGCGATTGTGACAATATTCTCATTATAAAGACGCGATTGTGACAATATTCTCATTATAAAGATGCAACTGCAACAGAAGCAGCTTATTGCGACTGTCTATCTGGCAAATTCACACCTATATGCAACAATTCGGACTTTAGTGAATAACTCCCACAGTCTTTCCCTTCCTTACACCTACTTAATTATTTCTGCTTCTTCTACATGCATTATTTCACAAGTACACAAGTACCTCCCGCTGAGAAAGCTGGTATTAAAAATATTTGAAACCTAATAAAGTCTGCAACACATAAGATTGGTCTGTGACCCCTTTTGCCAATGGAGTTTTTATTGACAATATGATATAAAGTGAAACTTTTTGTCCACTGCTGCTCCACTTTTATTGGATAATAGTCCAGCAGATCACTAAGAGATTTTTAATAAAAAATGGGAATTCAACAACAGTGACACTATGCCAAGGTGAACTGGTGTGAATCACCAAATAGAAATGGTTAATTGGGGGCTTATGGAAGGGTTCCTGTAACTCTTCTGGTGACATTTCAATGCCTAGAAAATGACCAAGTGCCGCTGTGAGCTGGGAATTGTCTGCTATTTAAATCAATGTAAGAAACAATTGTTGAAATTTATATGATTATTCTCCAGCAACTATAATGGCCGCCAAACTACAATGAACTGGGGACACTGGACTTTTTTGTGATACTTTTTGCCAATTTCAAGTGTTTTTTCATTATTGTAGAAAAAGATATTTATGGTGGCATTCTTTACTTCAGACTGGAAGCAGAGGTGAGTAAGAACCAGTTACATTTACTCAGTTACATTTACTCAAGTAGCTTTTTGGAAAAATTGTACTTGTGAGAGTAGTTTAATGTGAAAGGACTTTTACTTGAGTAAATCTGTGGTGAGAAAAACACTTTTACTCAGTTACTCTGCGTGCTACTCTTTATAATGAGAGTATTGTCACAGTTGTGACTTTACTATAGAGTTGCAGTCGTGACATTACTATGGAGTCGCAGTCGTGACTTTACTATTGAGTTGCAGTTGTGACTTTACTATTGAGTTGCAGTTGTGACTTTAC
>WMED01009917.1:0-16056 GCA_019650415.1 Pipa parva | reverse complement strand
AAGAGATCAGGGCCCACCAGGAAACAAGAGATCAGGGGCCCACCAGGAAACAAGAGATCAAGGCTCATCAGGAAACAAGATATCAGGGGCCTACAAGAAAACAAGAGATCAGGGGCCCACCAGGAAACAAGAGATCAGGGGCCCACCAGGAAACAAGAGATCAAGGCTCATCAGGAAACAAGATATCAGGGGCCTACAAGAAAACAAGAGATCAGGGGCCCACCAGGAAACAAGATATCAGGGGCCCACCAGGAAACAAGAGATCAGTGACCCACCAGGAAACAAGGGATCAGGGGCCCACCCGGAAACAAGGGATCAGGGGCCCACCTGGAAACAAGAGATCAGGGCCCACCAGGAAACAAGAGATCAGGGAACCACCAGGAAACAAGAGATCAGGGCCCGCTAAACAAAAAAGTACTTTTTGTTTCTAGTCTCTTCATTCCCCTCTTAAGTCCTTATATTTTACTTGTATAATATCTTTTTTGTCTCCAAACCTTTAGCTTCTTCACACTATCTTCAGGAATATGCTATAATGGTGCATTCTGAAACTCCCATAGTGCCCACTGAAGCCTGAGCCCACTATAAGTTTTCCTTGAGGCTGGGGCCCACTGGAACTTTTCCTTTGGTGAGCCATTCCTTCAATGAGTTCAGAAACAAAAAGTTGCTGGTACTGTGTCAAGACAGCAGGCAAGCTCCAGCACTGCAAAGGGAAAAACAAATTGTAAAGAGAGACCTATTCAGAAGAAGCAGAAATAATTTACAATTCAAGTCAACATGCTTTAACACCAGGAAAATATTTAATACTGGCCAATGAAGGACATCATTTTACAATTTAGACTTTATCAGTTGTAACATGCCCCAAAAGAGTCACTAAATGCTCCTTTATACTTAGGGGTGATTCTGAAAGCGGGTGTTTATTACTTAACAATAATACTGTAATAATTCTTTCCTCCAATATTGCCTTCTGCTTGTCTCAACACCGCTCTTCATTTCTTCTCCCTGCAGTGCTGTTCCTCCTTCATTTCCTGTAGCGCTGCAATCCTCCTTCATTTCCTGTAGCGCTGCAATCCTCTTTCATTTCCTGTAGCGCTGCAATCCTCCTTCATTTCCTGTAGTGCTGCAATCCTCCTTCATTTCCTGTAGTCCTGCAATCCTCCTTCATTTCCTGTAGCGCTGCAATCCTCCTTCATTTCCTGTAGTGCTGCAATCTTCCATTTCCTGTACTGCTGCAATCCTCCTTCATTTCCTGTAGTGCTGCAATCCTATTCACTTCCTGCTTCCTCTTAAAATTCATTGAGTAGAGCAAGAGCAACATTCTTACAAAAAAAAAAAATCTGGATTTGTTCATAATTTGTTTTATTTGTTATTAGTGCCCAATCTTTTAATACACATGTACTGTTATATATTACAGTAGTGCATGATGTCAAATTTATTTTGCTTTATTAGTGAAGGGGAGCCATGAAGGTTTATGTATACTGCCACATTCTGGCTTTTCACATTTCTAAAGGTCACAAACTTAAGCTATATTTTTTCTCTGTGATGATAGCTTTGTTCCTATTTATTTATTTTAGACGGTGTTATTATTTTTATTTTCTTTGTTGAATAGATACATTTATTATATAATCTGGAATTTGAAGGTCAGGTCCTTAGTGGAATTATAAGGATGTACTATTATTCCTCATGACAGTCCATTCAGAACAGAACCACATTCAATCTAATAGAGGATGCTTTTATATATGTGTATCCTGTATATATATATATATATATATATATATATATATATATATATATATATAAATATATATATATATATATATATATATATATATATATATATTTAGAACAGTCAGGGGATTTTTCATTAAAGTGAGAATTTGACTGTTGAATTCTCAAACAGTGGATTCCTATAGCAAATCCGCGACCGCTACAATTTCCCCATTGTAAAGTCGCGACTACGAGAATTTTTAAAGGTGCAACTGCAACAATTTTCCCATAATAAAGTCTCAACTGCAACAATATTCTCATTATAAACACGAGACTACGACAGTAGCAGCCTATTGCGACTGTCTTTATCTGGCGAATTCACACCTATACGCAACAATTTGGACTTTAGTGAATAACCCCCTAAGTGTTTGGTTCATTTAAGGGACTGCATGATTTCTACTCCATATCTATAGCATGTGGCTGATACTTAATTGTACTACTCAGATTAAATATTATGAACACCTAATAATTTCCACATACATCGTATGTGTTACCCCCTTATGACATAGGGCTCCCTCCCTACAAAGGTTAACCTCATATTTCTATTGTTTATCCAGTCATTTTAATGCTTTATGTCCAGTGTGAAAGTCTTGGTCGAATCAGAAACATGGAGCATCTAAAGTACCTCCAACTAAAATGCAATGTTTGTCTTCTGCATAATGACATATAGGAAAACTGGACCTCTATAAGCAATTTCTTTGAATGTAGATGTAATATGACTATAGGTGCTTATTGGCACATATGGTATATTAGTCTGTGTTCTATTAACATATATTAAGATCTTCTTGTACTAAAAGTTCTTACAGCACTGTGAATTAGGAGGAAAGAAATGAACTATTCTTCTCCTGAACATATCTTTGGAATCAGCTGTAGGAAAGATGAATAAGAGAATGCGTTTCACATTACTGATTACTACACCAATCACTCATGCTTGTATCATGCTATCCAACACACACTTGATACAATATCCTCAAAGACTCATTATCTTCATACCAGGAATAGTTCTAATCCATAAATGAGTCTTAGAGACAACCTAGGAATGCTACAAAGTCGTCTCTGGCTTTCTTATAAATTACTTTTTCCCAGAAGCTCTTGAAAATCCCCATGCAACCCATTCTCTTTTCAAGTATCTAAAAGCTTTTGGCTGGGCACGTGTACAAGAAAGTCCATATTTGGTTTGTATTTTTGTATTATCTGTTTTACCCATTCTCCCCCCCCCCCCCCCCCCCCCCTTCTTTATTTTTAAGGGGTCAGTTTATAAAATATAAAGTTAAAAAGAAATCATACCTATTTGCATGTTTTTGACATTTTTTCTATGATCTATTTTTACATCTACATTTTGCACATTTTGCAATCAACATTAACAATGACACACCAGTTTAAATACTCCGGAATACTGCTATATAAAGCAAGCAGATGTTTTTTTTTTTCCAATGAGATATTTTTGTGTTTAGCAGATGAAATGTGGAGATTTGTTTGGGATAAAGCTATTCTGACATCATAACTTATGTTTCTGCCTTTAGGGTTTTTCACTTCCCTACTGTTACATGTAATCATATTTTTAATACGCTGAACCTTCATAAATTGTTTTACCTATGGTTCAGTAGTTATCACTGTTGGCTCACAGCGCTGGGTCCAGGGTTCAATTCCACCCTGGACTTCATCTGCTTGGAGTTTGTATGTAACTGTGTGGGTTTCCTCCGGGCACTCCCACAATCCAAAAACATGCATCTATGTGTGTGACTGAATAGGGAAACTAGATTGAAAGCTCCACGGGGCAGGGACTGAAGTGAATGATGAAGGAGGAAATTCATCAACCAGGACAACTGATTACCAAGGTCTAGTAATCCATAGCAACCAATCAGAGGTAGCATTTATTCTAGCTGCCCTATACAAGAGAATACTAACTAGTGACTAGTGATATAGGAACATTTAGGATCACTTGCATCTTTTTTTTTTTTTTTTTTTTTTTTTTACAATAACCACTGATTACCTATAAAAAGCTATTTTGTGTCTGTGACTTATATTAAAATGTAAGTTATTCTTAAGGGCACTTTTTTTTTACTTATATGCCTTGATAACAGACAAAGTTGAGCCTGGTGATATTAAAGAGTAAAATAGTTATGGTGATTACATCTTAATTTGGTGTAAGGGATGGATTTGGTGGAGCAGTTGGAGAAATGCTGATGCTTGACTAGAGAAATGCATGATGACCCAACCACATATTTATAACCTGGCTCTGGACATAAACTCAGATGAGAAAAATGCCTCCAACCCACTTTCCTTAAATACAAATACTGCATACCAACTATTGGATTAAACACAGCAACAGCATGTGTATTGAACAGTAAATGTTAAAATTTGTAAAACCAAATTACTTAAGGCAAGAAGAACCAGAAGGTTTAAGTTATAGTTTTGCACTGAGACTTGACGCTGCCTTGTACTTTCTGTAGCAATGCCCATCAGTCTGGATCACTCTGGCTCAATGGGACAAGAACCACCATTAAGGGACCTTGTGCCCAAAATGGCACCACTGTAACTAGTGCTGGAAGCTAACCAAACATTATAGTAAGCCCCTTACCTTATCTACTTCACTATTTCTCAGGACTATTGCCATGTCACCTTGGCTCCTTTTGCTCCTAAAAACCCAAATGGCCCATTCCATTCCAAATTATATGGACAAATTTAAAATATCAAAGACCAATCTCATTCAGGTGGACACCACCCCTCTGAAATAGTAACACATTTCACAATCAGTCATTTCTTATTCATGGGAAATCATATTAACAAGACTTTCTTACCAGTGTGGGGTGGGAGACAGATTAGGAGGTGTGAGAGAGGAGATTTAGGAGGTTATAGACTAAAGTCCAAATTGTTTCATAAAGTTATGAATTCGCCAGCTAAAGACAGTTACAATAGAATGCTACTGTCGCGACTGTACTATGGGAATATTGTCGTGGTCGTGGATTTGCTACGGGAGTCCACTGTTTGAGAGTTGACAGTTGAATTCTCACTTTAGCCAATAATCCCTTTGGGGTGGTAAAGAGCTATACCTATCAGTTCCTGTATTACAAATGAATTGGAATATTTATAAAGTGTGTGGAGGGAAGGGGGGGAGAGGAAGATTTATGGTGTTTTTTTAAACAGGAGTAAAACAAGCCATCGCTGCATAATGTAGTTGTTTTGTGTTATGCAACCAAATTGCCGATAAAAATAAAGAATTTCCCCTGGTCTAAAACACTAAAAAGCTTTCAGCAAAATATCAAGAAAAAAAAAAAAAGTGTTTCAAAAATAGACAAGCAACGAAAACATGGTATCATTTTAGCTAGAAATAAAGTGTAAATCATCAGTAATGAATTAATAGTGACGCTGGAAATACTTGTTTTTATGAAAGAGCTGAAATTGGGCACGTATATAAATAAGTCCCTAATTCTGCCTATTTTTTCTCATTCCTGTCATGAAGATGGATTATATCTAACCTACTTCCATGCATAATTAAAAACTCATTTTCATCATTGGTTGATAGGAGAGCGGACATCACTGGTCCTGTTGAGATGTTCATGTGTTTTATTTTAATTTAGTTTCCTTTAAAAGCACAATTTAAAGGGTCAAATAAAATAAATGGATTGCATCATTTGTTTCCTTGATGCCCAAGAAACTCATACAGGTTTAACATTTTTATTTTTACAGCTGGTAAATTAAATCAGGTAAATATGAATTCAAGAATGTCTAAGGGGGCTTGTTCATCAAAGTGACAATTTAACTGTCAAAGTGAATTCTCATCACATTGGTTTGCTACCACATAGTTTCCCCACATAGAGTGAAATGTGCAGGTGCTGAGTCTGCTCAAACAGAACGCAATAATGCTGGTCACTCTTACTTATGAGTGCCCTATTAGTGCAAACAGGATAAAAATCTCTGTTACTCTAAACTGTCATGTGACAAGGCAAAACTGTGTAGCTTTCCGAGACTGCCTAAATCTGGATCGATTCCTTTTGGCTTTGTAGGTGAGCTGAAAAATTTGATCTATTGTTTCTTGTGCGATAATACATACAGGACATTTTGTTTTGCACCACATACAATAAAGAGTCTAATTAAAATTGTCTTAGCTACAAAAAAAAGTAGGGGCAAAAAAGCTATTAAAGTCAAAAAGACCGATCTTGGCTTTTCTAGTGGATCCTGCGAGATCTCGATTTGATCCCTCCAGATTATCTCTTGAGTTTTTGACTGGATTTTTCGATGGAAAGGTAGCCATACTTTACATTTGTAGTATGGCTACTCTTCCATTGAAAAACTCAAGCGATAATCTCACGGGATCTTGAGATCTCGCGGGATAAAGTCAAAAAGTCAAGATCGGTCTTTTCAACTTTAATAACTTTCACCCATAATATGTGGCCCCATCCTTCTTGGTTTGTTCTTAAAGATCCTTGTAAACATTTGTTTTTTCATCAACTTAGCCAACACACAGGAAAGATTTTTGGATGTTTTGTCCTTTCTAACATATATGCGTAATTCTGGCTCTACTTACACTATTGACACACTTGATAAAGGGTCTGTATAGCCTGAAACATGTCATGGTCACACTGAAAGTTTTGCAGTGAAGTCTGTGGTCTGGATATTTTCTCCATTCCTTTATGTGAATTGTACTATTTATTGGTGGAAGCAGAACACCAGGAAGAAGTGTGAGCCTGGAAGGACTGATACAGCCTATTCCTACATATTTAAATTAACGCTTGTTCATATATAATTGATTCACTTTTACTATTAAAGACATATTGCTGATATATTTTAATAAGCAGCTATAGTGGTTAGTAGTGCTGGCTTGCAATGACCAGATTGTGGGTTGGATTTCACCTTGGACATCATTTACAAGTAGTCTTTGCTGATTATTCACCAATGTTCGGAAATCTACTCACCGTTCCTCCTCGCACCAGCGCTGGTCTCTCTGTGGCACCAGGAATACCTTTTCTCCTCCTCGGTATTTGTGCTGCATGCGTGCTGACATCATGAGTGCACATGACGTGGTCACGCGCCTATAACGCAATCCGGCACGATCATGTGACAGACTCCTTTCCTATATAAAGGAGTCTGTCAGTATGTTCAGTGCCGATTCCAGGATTAGTATTGTTCCTGGGTGCTATTCTACTTATCTCTGACTCCTGTGTACGACCATAGCCTGTATCCTGACCTTGCCTGAACTCTGCCTGCCGTGACCCTACCTTTGTCTAACGTTTCTGTCTGATAGTCGCCTGCCTTGACCCCTGCCTGAATACTGACTATCCTATCAGATTGTTTGGTACATCACCATCTGTGAACAGCAACCCCAGGGGTCGCGACGTGGACGCTGCTTTGCAGCTAAGTCCTAACTTCCTTGCGGGAGCTCTGGGTGAACCACCGGCAGTGTCTTAGACTCCGTGCCCCGGTGGTAGGTAGCGCCAAGTCAACTGTGGCATCTGCTCCCAGTCGCCATCTCCTACACCTCCCTTCCAGAGAGGGTTTCAGCTCGTGACAACCAAAGAGTGGAATTGTCAGAAAGTTGTTTTATACATTCGTTCCAATGGTTTACAATTCCTAGTTCATAGTGGTCCTATTTTCTAAGTTGTTAAGAGAAAAGATGCCAAAATAGGAACAGGGATCCTCTTTTAAGCTTTTGCAATTTGACAACTTTATCCAACACAGTCAAACTGCCAAATTCACTACAGTGCACTTTGTGAAAATTTGCACTTTCACATGAATTGTAGTCACATTTACAATGAATAGATACAAAGAGCTGTGTAAATACTCAGTTGGTGTAAGCTTTGGAGTTGTGTACAAATTTGCCACATTGTTGAAAATAACAATCTTTGGTGACTAATTCACCATAGTGCGAAGTGAGCTCCAGATCCTTCGGCTCTCTTCGCACAGACTGTTATGCGCTCGCTGATGTCCTGCACGCGGACATCAGCGAACGCTTTAAAGGGATTCCAGTCTCGGCGAGATCACTCAAGTCGCCTCACCGAGATGCAAAATAAGCCTTATTGCAGTAACTAAAGTAACCAATGTTTATGTTGACCATATCAGACTGGTGAAATTGACATTTTTATTGGGAAATGTTTTTTTCCTTACTCCATAATTCAATGAGTCAATTATTTAGCTATCAAAAGGCCTGTGACATTATGTGCACTGTACGTATCATGAATACAGACATCTAATTGGTTGCCGTGGGTTACTAGACAAGCTCAAAGTTTGCAGATATTACTGTATAATACAATAACCGGGGATCATAACAATTTCCCAAGATTCATACAGTCATTAGAATCCAATTGTACGACTACTATAACAAACAGTAAACCATCCATGATACAACTCTACATATTATCACTTTGGCTCTGATTATTATTACATTCACTATGTAGGATACACATAAGCAAGGGTATATTTTTTCTTTAATAAAATTTTGACATTCGGTGCAGGAATGATCCCGGCAATACAGGTTTCATCTTGACTTATTTCATTTTCTGTTATATCCAGTCACGGCTTCCACGTAAACTGCGGCCATTCTAGGTGACATGGATCTAGGTTTATTTATAGATTTAATAAGCCGGTAGTCGGTCCTTGATATGACCTCCCACGGGCATCTTGTTTTGTATCCACCGGCACAAAGAGAAGACGAAAGCAGAAAATGCTGAACAAGATAATAACCAAAAAAAAAAAGAAAGCAAAAGTGCTAGCAGGAGGGTGAGATATATGGCAAGGAAAGGAGGGACAGCAAAAGGATGGGAGAAGGGGAACTGCAAAGATTAGATGGTGACAGATGATGAGCTGGGTAAGCAAGGAGAAGAAAAATGGAGATAATTAAATGAATGTATAGATGTTCCATCATAATGTGCGTAAATGATTTCTGTTCATTCTGAAGGTGATAGACTTGATAGTAAACAAGTGTGACTGTCACGATAAAGTAGTAAAACGCAGGAACACAGGTATGGGATTCCATAGGCCTGGGACACTACTCGAGGCGCTCAGAGGACTAAGGCATACTGGAACAAGGAATCAGTAATGAGGGATGTTAAATAAAACTGAAGGAAAGGGGATTGATTCTGTTATCACAGCAGGGATGGTGCTGGTTAACACCAAGGCACGGTGCCTAAGCAGTCTTCAGCTTTCACCCTTAACCCTCGCAAGGGGGTATGACCTTTGTGGCAAGGAGACTTCCATGTTGCAGCCCTTGGGTTAACCACTGGTGGCAGCTGTCTGAAATAGAGAGGAATCACTGAAGGAGGCACAGGAACTGCTGAACTGTAAAACTCTGGGTCACAGTGTAGAGTGTAGAGTGCCTTTAATGCACAGAGTCCAGGAGCAGCAAGTACTCACAGCAGCCAAGCAGAGATTATGCTGAAGAATGTTGAACTTGTACAGAGATGCTGGGCTTTAACACTGCAGGAGAAGTAGGTAAATTAGGAATCAGCGCAGGACACCAGCAAAACATTTGAAAGGACATAAACACTAGAGCACTGTGAGTCTGCGACTAAACAGTAATAGTTATTTGAATCTACCACCACTGATGTCAGCTGACAGGGACTGTCCAGAAACATGGCAGTGTTTCACACAGGAAGCCAGGCAGTTGTCACGAGCAGCACTGAGCTGAGCTGCTTCTGACAGTGAAGTTGTTGGTTAATTTTAGGTTTATTCAGAAGGCTCACTAGAAGGTAGACCATGTGTTGTGAAACGAGATAAGGGATAGCTTTCTGTTATGTGTGCTATCCATTGGACTGGTGCAGAACTTGTAGCACTTGCTCTGGATGCTGTCTACATGGGATTTAATGCTTTAAACAGCAGCACCTGGGGAGCTGGAATGTCTTACACAGCTGGGTAGAGGACCATTTTAAATATACAGAGGCACTGTGGCCCTGAACAATCTGGAACCAACGTCTCCCTGCGGCCATGAGGCTTTAACCAACAGGGTTTCCTAGGCTGCCACTTGCAATCCTTTTCAAGGGTGGAATTCGCACTACCAACTGGTGTCTTCCCTTTCTGGCTCCCCTTAGCTCCCTAAATAGTAAAATGGTAATGTCATAGAGGTTTAACTCTTGGTAAGAATCTCCAGCCCAAGAGTGCTGCTTAAAGCTCCTCCAGCTCTCTGAGCAGGCCTTTAAATCTTCTGGCCACCTTACATACTCTTAAGAAATAGACTATGTGGCACTCTTATCTAGTTTAAGATGAGTATATGGAACAAATTATAAATTAATTAATTAATTCTCATTAGAATTAAAAGCACATTAAAAGGGACACCAAAGCTTTCAGCATTTGGATTACTAGGCAGCTATTGACTCTGAGCTGTTTTAGACTGCTTTTCTACAGTTTCTCATTCTCTCAGACCTGTCTTCTACTAAGTTTTCTGAAAGTGGAAGTGAAATTTCATTAGTTTAATTAGGGAGCATATTCAGTTAGTGAACATAGCCCTTGACTAAGGGGGAGGGACTAGGATTATCTTAAAACATCATCTCCAAATGCTTGTTTTTTTCTACAATTGCTATGACTATTCTTCAAAATTGGTAAACCTATACCTGTCATTTTAACACTTGTACTTAAAGGAAACCTAAAGTCAAAAAATAAAAAACAAGTGTTAAAATACTTACCTTATACTGAGCCGATTGATTATAGTCACAGCATGAGCTGTGTTGTAATTAGCCAGCAGCCTATGCTTCCCCAGGCGCCTCCTTCATAGCGCATTGACTGACACAGATGCCAGCACGCAGCTCCTTCTTCTTTATTCCCCGGCTTCTACATCCTCATGCTCATTGCGGGGAGCATTCTCATTTGCCCCTGCAATGAACGTGATGATGTTTAAGCCCTGAAACACCTGAGGTGTAACAAGGTGGGAGGAGCTGCGGCGCTGGCTGCCAGTCAACCAGCACTGTGAAGAAGCGTCAGGGGAAGCATTGGGAGCCGGCTAATTATAGCACAGCTCATGCTGTGACTGTAATCACTCGGCTCTGTATAAGGTAAGTATTTTAACAGTTTTTTTAATTTTTTTATTTTAGGTCTCCTTTAATACTAGCTGGCCAATAAATAGAAATCGGTTTACAGACTTTAGTGTTCCTTTGACATAATAATCCCCTCGTTTCTGCAATCTGACTTTACTGAAATAACAGTAGAGTAAATAACCCCTTTCTCTCAGCTTTAAGTTATTTCAGCACAATAGCTCCTTACTTTCATTATAGAACACTTGTTTGCCAAAAGCAAAAGCATGTTTTACTGCCATTTAAATGCATTTAACATCATGCCCAAGAATGGTCCACTTTTTACACTTTTCAGGGCATAAAATACCCTCAACAGTCATAATATTGACTTGCTAGCGCAGTAACTGACACATACATTACAACTTCTAGACCTCAACATTAGTTGTCAAAACCTTAATGTAAGTCTATGATGACCTCTGGATGCCTCAGTTAGCAGGCAGTATATGTTTTATATACCTTACCATTCCCACCTCAGCAACCATAAAGCGACTAACTGCCCCTTTTATTTGTGTCTATATTTTTTAGCGAAAAGTAAAAAGTAAAGCCTACCATCTCTTATTTGGCTATTAACTAAAATTAAGCAAAATCAAAGTGAACAAGTTAAGATTAAAGATAATCTGTCACCCACCATAGTACAGACATTTGAGGTTGGGGTGAGTGAATATTGATTTTCCAGCATTATTTTTCTCTGTTTCCAGCAACCCATCCTCTGAGCGCAAAGGTGGAGGAAAATGTTCTCCTGTGACATTGATCTTACTACATATGTAGCACGCTATTATTTGTAATTATTTTTTGTCTATAGCTGGCAAGGGGATTAAAAAGGAGGAGAGAAATTTTAACTGGTTTGTTGACGTTCCCTTGACTTTTTTTTTATCAACACATGTCTTGAAACCCTTGTGATGTGTTACTACCTTTGTCAGCTGACAAAATGTACCCCCTTCCGGACTTACTGAGACACTACAAGTTCCAGCTCTCCACAACTTGAATCAGTTTGCTTATCTCTAGTTGCAACAGATCACTAACTCAGCCTAAGGTAATCCCTGTGATTCCTTCAAATCGCTATATATTTCTTTTTAGCGTAAACATTGTAGGTAAAACAGAAAAAAAATATATGCACCACAGATTCTGTGTTTGCTATTTTACATGAATATAAAACAGTCTGAAGCAGAGGCCCCCTGTTGTATATCCTTCATTGAGAGGAAATATATTTATAGTTTTCATTGAAAACCAGTAGTTTCCCCATTATTGCAGTCATTTGTAATTTTTAGAGACATAATCAAATAGGACCACTGTAAAAAACAGAACTTGGTGTCCATTTTACCTTTCTTCAGCCTTCTGGGAAATTAGGTCAGGTGCTATGAACTGGGGAATCATTTTAGTTGCTAGGCGACTGTCTCTTCAGGTTATCCTATTTTTTTTTTTTTATTACTACATCCTCAGATATCAAGAGATTTCTTATCCTAACAAGGATTTTCTATGGTGTTTTAATACTCTTTTGCAAGAAAAGACAAAGTGTTTTGTGTATTTTAGATGTGTTCAAGTGTCAGTATCCATTGTTTTCTATTACAAATGCATACGTACGTATATGCTCATAGGGTGCTTTTAAAACTAATTTTTAGGTGTTTTCCATTTCATAAGGGGACAGACCACAAATATTGATTTGATTGAGACCTTGTACAATCTAAAGTCATTGTAAACGTGAAGAGAAACACTAATAACTGAAGGCTGCAAATGAATATATCTTTTTTAATCTGATGTTTAAATATCCCTTACTCATTTTCACTATCGAACTACATATGAAAATCATGCTCAGAAGAACTTGGATTGAGTTGATTTGTAAAATGGCATTTTAAATAATGACATAGCAGCACAGAGTACAAAAAAGTAACCAATAGTGCCTTGGAAACACTGTATAGTAGAGGAACTCAGTGAAATAAGAACTGAATTCAAGTATTTCTATTCATGTTTTAGTTAAAACTGCAAATGTTGAAAAAAAAATAATTTCAAGCTTTAAATAGCCAAGGATTCTTAATGGCTGCTCAGTTGCAGTGAAGACTTTGAAGAGGAGACATCTACACAGCAGTTTTTTTATTTTAGTGTCAGACGATCAAGGCCACAGATGAAAAACTTCTTGTGGATGACTTCAGATCAAGCTAAGGACCAGGCAATGGAAGAGAACATGGGCCCATCCAGGAACACATCATGGGCCAGAAGAGAAGACCTCAGGAGCAGTGAGTAGAAAGTCATTACTTGCCCTTTTTTGGATTGTTTATGCTTTTTAATTAGGCTTGTTTTTATGTAATTATTTAATGGTTTTCAGAATTGTTAAATTGTTTTGTTTTTTTTGTTAGTTGTTTCATGTGTTGGATTGTGGTTTAGGGATTGTTATTTTAATTGGTTTGTAATTGGGTTAATATTTTTTTTCTTGTGTTATTTTTCAAGCATGGTCCCGCACTCCACAAGCTAGGGAGTGCAGGTCCCTCACACCATAGTTAGGTAGGGGGTGAGGACCTTAGGTAGGACCATTATAAGGTAAGGGCCCCAACCCTATAGCAGTCCTGTGAGGGGGTCAGTGATTGAGTGGGGGAAAAGGGGTCCCAGGGACCCTTACTTTAATTCCTTAGTCCTCCATGTCACTCAGGGAGATCAGGGTAGCGGGTGGGGTCACAGCAACACATTCATTATCTGAAACATGCCCCCTACCCCAAAGGGATGAGGTATAGGGGGAAGCAGAGGCGGTTCTGGCAAGATTTGTGCCCTGGGTGAATCACCCCTTTAAACCCCCCTCTTAAACCACCAGCAGCAGCCACCACTCCCCCCGGACCACACCACCCATAGTAAAAACTGGCCCTGCTTTAATCATTGCAATACTTGGTGGCATGGAAATCCAGTTTAAAAGGTATGTTTTTTCAATATAGCTAGGGAAGCCTCCTCATACCTTTAAGAAAATGTTGATAAGTATTATTGTGGCATGCGGGCCACTCATGCTTATGGGAAAGTCAGGCACTAGCTTCATGTCTCTATTAATCAATACATGGCAGTAGATGACATAACTTATGCAGGACATCAGCGAGCGCATAACAGTCTGTGCGAAGTGAGGCGAACGATCCGGACCTAACTTTGCACTATGGTGAATTCCCCCCTGATTTTCATAAAAATAATAAAGCAGATTGCTCATAAATGGATGCAAAGTAATTTGCGTCTATTTTTTACATTAACGCCACATTTCCTCCTTAGAGCTGTAACGATTGTATCATTATAACAGAAATAGTTTACTGTATTTATTATCAGGTTAATTGTTCTATACAGTCAAAAGATTTTATATAATGCCCTTTAATTTATTCCATTAAGGATTACATATTGAATGGATTGGCAAAACAATGTTGCTGTATCACATATGGGGGTTCTTCACTAAAGTGCAAATTCGACTGTCGAATTCACAAACAGTGGATTCCCATAGTAAATCCGCAACAATTTCTCCATTGTAAAGTTGCGACAATTTTTTAAAGCTAAGATTGTGACAATTTTCCAATAATAACATCGTGACTGTGACAATATTCTCATTATAAATACGCGACTGCGACAGTAGCAGCCTATTGCGACTGTCTTTATCTGGCGAATTCACGCCTTTACAAAACAATTCAAAACTTTAGTGAATAATCCCCATAGTCTATAGATTTGTGTGTTCAAATAGATTCTGAATCTAAGTCAGGGGTGTAACAAAAGGGTTTTTTGGCCGACTGTTCTGCCCACTGAGATCCCATTGCAGTCCCAGAGCATCTGTGCCCAGCAAGGCAAGTATCATTGGGAGGGCAGGAGGCGGCTACGCTGTTGAGGGGGAAGGAGGCTGTGCTAATACCTGGGAATCTTTAGGGCCTATCTGTGCGTGAGTTCCCCTTCTATAGAGGCTGTGGGCTGGGCTTAGCATTGTAAATTGTGTCATTGAGGGACAGAGCTACAAATTTGAGGGCCAATGGGAGTATTTTATGTTATGAAGGGGCGGAGTTTGGACAGGAGGGGTGGGGTTTGGAGTGGGGAAGGGCAGGGCTTCATGGTCTATGGTGGGATGGAGATTCCATGCATGCAAAGTTTCCAGATCTGGTCACTGTAGTAATCCTTCTCCGGGATCCAGAACAGAGAAGTTATGGTACTGATTTTAGGATCCACTCATTTAAAAAGTTCCCAGTAACACTTCTGAATGCCTTATTTATTTAACATATATCTTCTGTGTTGCTGTTTCCTCTACCAGATTGAATCAAATACAATGAAAATCTTTTGCTATCTGACTTATTTACAAAGCAGTCAGAGATACCACAGTTACTTTGCATTCAGCCTGTTTTTATTGTATTGGACTTCCTACTATTCTCTTGTTATATCCCAGGGTTCTGGTTTGTATAACCCATTGTCAGTGATTGAGTCAATGGCAAATCGTTGAATGAAGGTATTTTTTAACAAAGATGCATCTTGGGCCTCAGGCAAGAGAATATGTGAAGAATGGCAGATAACAGAGCTGTGGAAATGACACGGGAGATGCAAAATGACTATTTTGGGAGACAAAAACAAGAATGCAAAGAAATGATAAGCAGGAAACAGAAGCTCCGTAGCATAAAGCTCCCGCTCCTTATATCTCCTGGAGGAGTCTTTAAAATGTTAATGCCTTTGACGAGGAAGGAATCTTTAATATAATTGAGCTGTTGGTATTTGCAAAGTGCTCGGTTCTTTGTCTTTCTGCCTATTTTTCACATTTTTTTCAGCTAAAATAATAAAAAAAACAGAAAGAAAAACGTAAGCGAAATGGAATGGTATCGCGCACAGGAGCCATGGTGCTTTTATCCAATTTGTTGTAACAAAGCTACAAAACATGGCTAAAACTGACCCCGCAAAATGTTTTCAATATTGGGGCTTATTCATGAAAGTCTGAACAGTCGCCTAAATATCTGAATTCACTTCCCAATCTTTGTCTACTCTTCAAACTCTGCCGTGCGGCACATTTCTTTCCATTTTGGCCACTAATGGTAGTCCCTCACTTACAAAGCTTTTCATATTGCATTACACATGTACAGCTGATTAGGCGATTCATCAAGCATCGCAGTGCGTTGTGGTAGCTAATTCGAGTTATAGGAACAAAGAAAAGGATGCTCTTTAGATAGGTGCACACACAAAAAAGGATTTATTAATTAATTAATTAAAACATATCTGAAAATATCAAAATGCCAGTGAATACAAACGACACTACTGTAACGACTCGGAACCAAGAGGAAAGGGAGTAGGAGGATGCTGGCGTATACCACAC
>WMED01009916.1:0-16057 GCA_019650415.1 Pipa parva | reverse complement strand
ACAGTGTAGTGGATGATGCTGTGTAACCTGATAATGCTAGTGCACGTGCACATGAGATTTTGGAGACAGGGGAGTAGTCTTACTTACCCCCCAGGCAGAGTTTGGCAGTGCGTGCTGTTGCTGCCATAGCCGGCAGCACTAAACAGGAAAAGGAACTTGGAAGCGCTGATCACATGCGCTCCCAAGTTCCTATTAGGTCACAGGAGCCCTCCCCAAACCATGGAGGGAGTCAGCCAGCACTCCCTCTGTGTTGGATCAAGTGCTTCACTGGCAAAAAAATGCTTTGGTGGAGCACAGGAACCATTTCATTGAGTTAAACTCTGATATTGAGGTGGGGGCTGCAAACTATCGTCCCAAGGGCTGCGAGTTTGAGACCCCTGGTTTAAGCCTGTAAAAAAATTAAGAGTTGTGTAGGACTTTCTAGGCTGAATAAAACAGTGAACAGCCCCATGCATTAGAGATGATTCATTCAAAACCTGTTGCTCAGGAAAGTCAAGCAAACCTTTTTTTTTTTTTTTTTTGCTGTGTTTAAACCAGTAGAGGCAACTTCTGGATGATCTATTTTGTATTGTTTTCCTTAGCAGGAGAACTATATTGCTCAGAATGAAAATGTATAGAATGCCTCTTTACACTATTTGTATAAATATCAGCGGCATTTTCTGAAGCCCCTGAGAACCACTGTGCTAGAAAATCCTTTATCCAGGGCAGAGTGTTTTTATTTAACAAATATTGCCACTTAAGGTTGTGTTATAAAGCCAAGCTGTTTCTTAGTCTTTTGCTTCAGTGTGAAAAAAGTAAGTCCCAGGACCATGAGTGAGGGCTTATTTAGCTATGCATAGGCTGGCTGGAATTTAGGTTGCCATTCCCCTTTGATTGTAGTACTGGGGAATATTATTTTGTGCATATGCCACATAGCATTTCTGGATAATTATCCTTTAGCCTTATGGACTAACTACAGAGCCATTGTATAAATTCCCTGCAGCGGGACACTTCTCTTGTATTGTAGCCTAGAAAGGATAAAGTTCTACACTTATTTTATTACTGCTTCCAATCATTTTTTGTACAAATTAGCCCATCCACGAGCGCACTGATTAAAAACGAAACCTATCCCTTCCTCTTGATTTCCTCTGCTCTGTGCCGTCTCCACTTAAGTGAAATATTTCTGCTACCTCTCCAGGGCTATGGGAATCATGGATCTAGTTCCACCTGGTATATTTCAAACAATAAAAGCTTGCCTTTTATACACTGTCTACTGCGACTGTGGAAAAGCCACATAATGATTGTACAAGTGACTACCTGAAGCTGCAACCAAGCCGGATCCTTTTGTGTGTCTGTTTTATTCCCAAGGTATGAAGGACTCATCTTGTCAGCACACTGATAGAATGCCTTGAATATATTGGGATTTTTAAGGAAATATTAAGACCCATTATTGTCCACACAATGCAAAAGGCAATTATATTGATAAAGAGCCACACACGTCTTTGTGTATATGAATAAACTTAGCCTACGCTGGGCTTTTATTTGTCCTCCTGTTGTGAGTACATATTGTGCATGATTCCAATTTAATGGGGGGACAGACTTGTATGCCAAGCAGCTGCATTTTTAGAACCTATTGCTTGATTTCAGAGCTGGAAAATTGGTTCTATTCAGTTTAAGAGAGTGGAGGGGAGAGGGGGGTACCTTGTTGGTGGGGTGGGGGGAGTAGTATTAAGAAGGGGGGGTTCAAAACACAATAATTTCTTTTCAATTGAAACCGGCAAGGTTGACTACAACATGGCCATTTTGTTATAATGATGAGACGACTAAGGCATCTGTACCTCTCATCAAGGCTTCGACACAACAGAAGATACAATTTAATTCACTGCTCTGTTAGTGGTGTTGATACCATTATGTCGTCTGTCTCCACAGTTATAATCACTGTCCTCTGAGAAATGCAGTTGAAATGATCTTGAGTAGTCAAAGAAACTCTCAATTAAGGCTGCCACTTGCAATGTGTCATATTGGGTCTTATGCACTTGGTGCAATTTTCACTTCCAATTTTGTTTATTTACAGCGCCTACTAGTAATTACGCTTAACGTGTCATTTAGAGCAGCTCGGGAAAATAAGGAGGAGGACCCCCACCAAGGTGATTGTTGGGTGCCGCGATTGCATTCAGTGGGAGTTTCCTACAGCCGCGACCATCAAACAGCTCTTAAAATACGATGGCGCGCCAAGATAAAAGATTACTAATGCGAGTATCGCGCTCATCCTGTTGTAATTAGCTGCCACTCAGATGCGCCTCTCATTGTAATAACGGCATTGATTCATGTTTTCCTCCTAGATCGCAAACTGCTAATTAGTTAAGTGTTTTTTGCTTGGCCTGTGTTTGCTGTAAATTAGTATTTTCCCGGAGGGGAAGCAGCAGAATGAGATTTCAAGGTTATTGTTATTTCTATCAATTTGCTAGAGCTAATGTAGTGTGTATATATATATATATGTATATAAAAAACATTTGGAGGTCCAAACAGCAAAAACAAAACTGTGAGAAGTTCATTTCAAAATGGCGGCTGGTTTTTGGCGAACTAAACTGACATTTTTTTCATCTGATCTTTATATTTTTTCATAAAGAGGATGTAATGATTTGTTAGCTAAAGCACAAGTGTATCTAAAATCCACTACATCGAACAGTCACAATGTACAGTCCAATCAAATGAGAGTAAGCAGACCCCTGAGTCAAGAGGGCAGGACTCGCAGGTGAAAAATGGAATCCTTTCTTAGAGGGATTACGATTTGGATGTTTAACTGTGTTTTCAATATACAGTACATTGGTTTTAGTGGTAAATAAGATCTTACAGCTGTCAACATTAACTTCAATGTTCATGTATAATTTTTTTTAAACTTGATGATACTGCCTGGTTGCTAGGATAAACAACCCTAGGAAACAGAGGACCATTTTAATGTAAATGAGAAGTTAATAGGTTAAATAGTTAAATTCTCAGCCTTGAAAATTATCTTCAAAAACTGTTCTTCACGGCATATTTAACACTGCATTTAAGGCAAACATCCCCTTTAACTCAAATTTTGTAACCAAGGAAAACTGGAAGTAATTTGAGAGAGTCCAAAGGGAGGGATTCACGGGGTGGCATGCAAAAGTGTTGAACTATATAAGTATATATGAAATGGTAGATGTCCAGATGCTCCAAATTTATATATTTATTGTGCCAACTTCACATACAACAACGTTTCAGGAGGAACGACCTTCCATCAGGTGTGATTCAAACAGGAAGTGAGGGGTGTATAAATAGTTTATTCAGAAACAAGGTTTGGAGTGAGCACTCATGGATTAAACAATTAATCATAGGTGCTACCTGCAGGAGTTAATTCAAGCATATGATTCAAAAGATGGAAACAGAACTCCCATTTATGGTGCACACTAAAAAAGTATGTTCAGTTTTATTGGTAGACAAGACAATCAAAAAATAGTGGGCAGAACATGAAAAACAGTAAAAACATTTAAAACAGGGATAACCATCCCTAAAAACAAGACAGAGCAGCTAGTCCTCTCATCTGTATATTGTGACAATGTTATTGTAATGTACGGAAAACAAATACATGTTGTATGTATAAAGGGTTATCGTCACTTTAAGCGTCGTCAAGGTATCAGAAGGAGAGTCTGGTCACACCCAAGGGATGATCTTAGTGTTGCAACCCAGGTTGAGCAAGGGAGAATTCCCATGGAGTGGTACAAGCTTTCAGTTTAGCTCAGGGGGGGCTGAAGTGGAGGGGTGAAGGGGGACCAGCCGCTGCTGTGTGTATAAAGCCGGACGCGTTTCGCTCAAAATATGCCAATTTCTTTCTAGTAAGTTTTTAATACTATCCCATTGATTGTTAAAAGTTGTGACAAATCGCACACCAGTAAAGTTATTCTGAGATTTCTTCCTTATAGGGAAGGGACGCTACGTACTTAGCCGCTCATGAATATTCATGAGTCTGCTTTTGATGACATCAGACGCGGCGCACAATGACAGGCAATTTAAGGCACATGCGGCAGATAGACAGATCACTTGCCGCGAGAGGAAGCTCAACCGCAGAGCGAAATGCGTCCGGCTTTATACACAGCAGTGTTTGGTCCCCCTTCACCCCTCCACTTCAGCCCCCCTGAGCTAAACTGAAAGCTTGTACCGCTCCATGGGAATTCTCCCTTGCTCAACCTGGGTTGCAACACTAAGATCATCCCTTGGGTGTGACCAGACTCTCCTTCTGATACCTTGACGACACTTAAAGTGACGGTAACCCTTTATACATACAACATGTATTTGTTTTCCGTACATTACAATAACATTGTCACAATATACAGATGAGAGGACTAGCTGCTCTGTCTTGTTTTTAGGGATGGTTATCCCTGTTTTAAATGTTTTTACTGTTTTTCATGTTCTGCCCACTATTTTTTGATTGTCTTGTCTACCAATAAAATTGAACATACTTTTTTAGTGTGCACCATAAATGGGAGTTCTGTTTCCTTCTTTTGAATCAATTAAATAGTTTATTCAATTAGCAACATCATCATGTGCATAGGCTATCATCCTTTGATTGTTGTATGTGAAGAAAATATATACTGTACTTTTGGAGCAAACTGGACTTCTACCAATTCGTATTTTCTAATAATATCCCTGTGGTTGTCCGGCTGACAACAGACACTTTGCACTTGTGCTGAAAATTTTGAACCATGTAAGTGTGACATGAGTGCTGTAGGATACATTCTGCTGGGATTGCATGTGAACAGCCAATCCTATTCAGACAATCATGCTGACTTGTATTCAAAATTTTGATGGCAAAAAAAGTTTGTTTTTTTCTTTTGCTCAGTAAGTCTCTTTCTACTGCTCAACTCCATTGATAATATTACATTAAACAATTAAACTGTGTTTTCATTCTGGAGAATTGTCACTGATCTCTTCCCGTTATAATTAGCTGATAAGCGCTAAACAGGGTATCCACACTGGAATGAGTGTGTCTGTTGTCTAAATTATAGTCCTTTTGATATGTTTTTCATGTATGGAAAACTTTTTAATATCTGAAAAATGAAAATATTATTTCCTATGTCAATAACTATTACCCCACTGAAATTGTCCCATAACAAATACATTAAATCCATTTAAATGTCTTTTTAATGAATCCGTATAAACTGTTTTTTCCCCCATTAAACAGTTGCTATAGTGAAAAGACCCACTCTATTGAAATTGCACTCTTTGTCTTATAAAAGTGCGCTTTATTATGTGACTGAGGGTGCGTTGTGATTCTGTTTAGACAAAGCAATGTTGAAATAAAGGCTGTTAATTATCAGTAAACCATGCAATTATAATATGCATCTGAAAATCCTGGCATGCGACTTGTACAGCCATCTCTGGGATTCATACGTCCCTAAGAGGCAGGGAATTGTGTTTTCTGACCAGATATCCTAACCTTCGCACTCCAACTAATTTTATTTGCCTATTATTACGTTGATTTCTTTTCACACTTGCTTTAATTAATGTCATGTTTCAAAGCCTCTAATAAAGTCTTTTCTCAGTATACAGTACATCTGACACCCTTTAAACGTATTGAGTAGAGACCTAGAGGTCTCCTAGAATAGGTTTACAAATGTGACATTGTATTTTGTTTATATTTTAAAGCATCTACTTGATCATTCAAGTAGCTCAGTATCACGCTAGACTCCCATTCATGCATATTTTATATTTTAATATGGTGAGCCTTTGGAAAATTCTCAGAAAGACCAAGCAAACTATGGATCAGGTATCCATATATCTGCCTTCCCTCCAGTCTAGCATGGATTTCTCCTTTTCATTGGTCCCGGTTTGCCTTTTGTGCATTCAGTTATCACTAGGGACAATTAAATGAATATTCTGTTTTCTTTCGGTTAAAGCGAAAGGGTTTGTAACGCACAGTACTGACCTTGAATTCTGCTACATTCTGGACAGATGTCATTACTGACCTAGTTGACCTTTATTAACGGAGAGAATAAGAATCATCTCAAGGAGATATTTATGCCGTCACATGTCAAAAATTGCAGCACCAGGGTTCAAGGGCGTAACTGAAAGCGACTAGCACCCTAGCAACATAAGAAAAGAATCCCATCTCTACTTGACTTAAAATACCTATTTGTCATTGTTCTGACTGTTCATTGGAGAGGACTGGCTATTGTATTGTGGATCTCGTGTAATGGTCAAAGTGTTTAAAATTGAATTGTTTTATTTATATATAATATATATACACACACACACAGTAGAGTTGAATTGAAGTTGGATAAAAAATGACCAAAGTCCACCAAGTTCAACCTGTGTTAAACCAATAAAATAGAAATTATGTAAATAATCCTTAGTTTGCCATTGCTGGTCCAGAGGATGGTGAATACCCCATTTGAAGGCTTGTACCAAATTTGCTTTAACACGGTAAAAATTTCTTCCTTACCCCTAATGATGACTGGATTGTACATGCTACTAAATATTCCAAATGATTGAAATAAACCCCTAATATTTTGTCTCTTTAAATATCTACTGAATCTTGTGACATACTTACGAAAATCTCTAAACTCACCACTTCCCCATGTTCGCCTATTGAGCAATATGGCGAATACATGACCAATTAGGCAACTACGATAGTCACGATATCATGAAGCACTTCACATCACTTTGCATGCATGTGCACAGGTACTTCTACTAATGACTAAAGGGAGTTATTCACTAAGGTGGAAATTCAACTGTCGAATTTGCAAGCAGCGAATTCCCATAGCAAATCCACAACAATTTACCCATTGTAAAGTCGCGACAATTTTTTAATGTTAAGATTGTGACAATTTTCCAATAATAAAGTTGCGACTGCGACAATATTCTCATTATAAAGACGCGACTGCAACAGTAGCAGCCTTTTGTGGCTGTCTCTATCTGGTGAATTCACACCTATACGCAACAATTTGGACTTTAGTGAATAACCTCCTAAGTGGCAGAATGTGTCAAAGGAGTGAATGCAACTAGGTGTTGCATTCAACCCATTTGACTTCACCACATTTCAGTGATGAATTAGGGGGCTGTTGGCAGGGCTCCAGTGTGGGATCAGGGAACTATTTCTTCAAAAGTAACAATGGTGACTACGACTAAATTAGTCTACTACTAAACATGATCTAGGGACAAAGAGAAACAGATGTAATATTCACTTATATACAGTTAGTGGAATATTGTAAGGATGAACTAGGGACAGGAGACATAGAAACAGATGTATTACTCACTTATATAAGTATACTGTTAGTTGGACATTGAAAGTATGAACTAGGGACAGGGAGACATAGAAAGGGATGTAATATTCACTTATATACAGTTAGTGGGATATGGTGAGGATGACGTCACTACACTAAACTAGGGGACATGACTTCACATCCTACTTTTATTCGACTGACTTTGCCACACTACGTATATACTGTAGCTGTCCGGCTGTTCAAAAGAACTATCCGCAGCTTAATTAATAAAGGGAATTAAATTTTGGACTATTTTGATGATGCAACTCAAATTGTAGCAAAGGGAATTTGACAGGTGAATTAACCCTTTAGCCAATGAGGCCTTCAATCATACCATATCTTTACTGGTAACAGCCATGTTTTAAACAAAACTCACCCTATACATAACATAATAAACTATTACAGCACTCTCATAAATCAAATCCCTGTCTCCTATTCACTACATTCAACATCCTTCTATGCCCCTCCCCCTCAGATACACTAACCCTTCTTCACTACCCCCAAGACTTTGCAATATTCTTAAAAAGCAAAGTAGATAGTATCCACAAACAGATAACTATTTCTCCAGATAACACGGAGATACTTCTACCTAAATCTCTCCCAAGTTCCTGAATTCCTTTCCTCCTGCCACCCTGCCGGAAGTTTCTCAACTTCTCTCTTCCTCTCCTGTCACAACCTGCTTGCTTGACCCCATGCCTTCTTTTGTACTAAACACTGCTCTTCTGCCTTTGTACCAGCCCTGATGCACTTGTTCAACTCTTTCCTGTCCTCTGGTATCTTCTTTATTTAAACAGGGCTGCGTCAAACCCATTCTCACAAAAACTACACTGGACCCTCAATGCCTCTTTAACTACCATCCTCTCACTCTCTTGCCTTTAGCTTCTAAACTGGAACATCTGGTCTGCTCCTGCCTTACTTACTATTTGCATGCCCATCATCTTCTGAACACTTTGCAATCTGGTTTTCAGCCAGGGTACTCTGTGGAGACTGTTCTGTGCAAACTTGCAAATGCTCTTGTAATGTGTCATCTCACTTGTAATTTGTAATGCACTTTCCTCATGTCTCTTATGTTTGTATTGGTGAATTGTACAGCGCTGCGTAAATTTGTAGTGCTTTATAAATAAAATTATATATGCATACATACCTTTCTATTCTTATCCTCCTAGACCAGCGGTTCTCAACCTAGTTGAGACCGCGACCCCCCTGTACTGATTTCATCACATCACCATGCAGGAACCCTTTTATAAAGGGACATTTGCTCAAAACCGGCTTTGCAGCAAGTTCGCGATCCCTGTGAGAGCGCCATTCAACCCCCAAAGGGATCGCGACCCACAGGTTGAGAACCACTGTCCTAGACCTATCCTCTGCATTTGATACTGTTTATCACTCCCTATTTCTCAGATTCGCCATGCTCTTGGTGTCTGTAACCAAGACTGCATCTTGACTGATCTCTTACCTTTTTGATAGCTCCTTCTTTGTCTCCCATGCTAATGATGCTTCCTCTCCTATCCCACTTAGTGTGGGGTTGCCTTAATGCTTTGACCATGGTCCCCTCCTGTTCTCCTTATACACGCTTTCACTGAGTGATGTCATCAACTCATTTTCCCACCTAAACCTGGTTCTGCTCCCTCCTTTTCCATTTCAGTTGATTATGCAATCATTAGCCCTGTTGTTTCTGCACATTGTCTTGGTGTGACTTTTGACTCCACTTTTTCCTTCTCTAAGCATGTTGCTACCACTGCTACAAACTGTTGATTTTTCCTTCGTAACGTTGCCAAGATCTTCCCATTTTTCTTTCAGGCTACTGCTAACACCCTCGTTATCCTGCTTGGACTATTGCAATGCCCTTCTAACTGGCCTTCTGGTTTCCCATCTTTCTCCGCTCCAATCTATTCTAAACTCTGCTGCTACAATAATTTCCCTCTTTCCCCAGAAGTCTCCCTTCCAGCTCCTTGGCTGCCAGTTAAAAAACTTATTATTTACAGTGTTCTACATTTGACATTCAAAGCACTTCAATCTGTTGCACCTTCCTCCATCTCTTCCCTTATTTTCTCGCATACACCTAGCTATCTATTCCGCTCTTCACAAGGCAACCTTCTTCATGAACCCTTCACTAAGACTGCCCATTCTTATCTTAAACCCTTCTCTCTTGCTACTCTTATCCTTAGAATTCTATACCCCTATACCTCCGCCAAGAGCAATCCATCAATATCTTCAAAACTTAATGAAAATCTTACCTCTTGGAGCACTAGCACTGGTTTTCATGTCCATATTTAAGCAACTACTTTTTCTATTTTGTATTTTTTTCTTATTTAATTTGCACCTATAGGCTAATGAAATGACACGTTATGCTACTGCACTTGTTATTCTGCGTTCATGTAAGTCTTCCTCCTATTTAGATTGTAAGCTTTATGGGGCAGTGATATATTTTCTTGATTATATGCTTGTAATTTACTTCACTTGTTCTTTGTTAAGCACTTTTCCCTTGTCTGTATTATAACTGTATTGTTGGATTGTACAGTACTGCGTAACCTAATAGCACTTTATATACAAAAATATACATACATACTTACTCAAACCCATTGTTTTTATGCTGCTTTGCATATACAGGAAAGGAAGTGTGTCCCAAAATGATTTTTAAAGTTAAATAGCTCCTACTTTATAGACACAATTTATTAAAAGGACAGGTTGAATATATAGTAACTACAAATTAATCTGAGATAAATTTATTGTTTTGGTGTTAATATTCATTTAAGATGAGAGAGTTTTTATTTTTTAAAACCAAATTTTTCTTTTTCTTCCACAGTTTCACACATGGTTATCGAGGAGGTCAGTTTCATGCAAAACAATCTTGAGATTGAGAAGTCATGCAGAGAGAGCGCGGAGGCCCTGGCATCAAAGGTACCGGTCAAGCTTTGCCAGTGATAATATTGTTGGTTTTGCCTATTTATTTATTACAAACAGACCTACTGCCCCTCATTTTTATTGGTGTTTTTGGGTAAAGTTGTCAGGGCCCTATATGCTGGGATGGACCCTGGGCAATGCGAAGTGCTCTGAAAATTTGTATCTATTGTAGTGGCCCAAATTGGTCACGTGTTCACCACATAACAGAGTTTGTTCAATAAGCAAACATGGGGAAGTGGTGAATAGATACAAATTCAGTGCTATATGAGATTATTTAGACTTTAGTCAACAAGGCTCATAGAAGCCAATGAGATCCCTCCACATTTAACAGAGAAAGTTCCAGGATTGAGTAATATTTATGGTGTGTGTGTTTTCCTTATCCTGAATTTTATATATTCTGCAGAATGACTTTGAAATGACTGGTTAGCAATTTCCTAAAAATCACATACAAACAAATCCATCTTTTCAAGTAAATCTATATATAAAAAAAAAAGCACGCATTTTAGTGTTAGCAATTGAAATAGAATGCTGGGAGAAAGCAGTAAATTTTCAGGTGATTGTTTACGGAGGCAAATAGTGGGGGATAGGAAGATGACCTTCCCTTGTATCACTGATTACCTTCACACTGATGAATTTACTCAGTCTGTAATTTTCTCTACTCTAGCTCATCAGAGAAGAATTATTATTAAAGAATGTTTTTATCAGTGTGTTATGTGTTCTTGGAAGTGTAAAATGCATCTCAGCCACTTCATCAGAAAATGGATTACAACAATTTTCAGCCAAATTTCATTAGCGATGCAGAGCACGCATCCTCCAAGGCGCAGGCTCAAATCATGAGTCCAAGAAGTGTTGTTGTGTTTTTATATGCATTAACAAGACTTCTCTCTGAATATTTATATGTCTGTCTGTGTGTGTTGTCAACAGATTTTTAAAAAAAATATTTTATTCTGAAAGAAATTTATAGGAAAAAATCTGCATTTGAAATAAAGTTTTCTATATTACGTATCATATTGGTCCCTCACCTTGTATGAGTTTTTTTTTTTTTTTTTTATTAAAGCAACTAAGGAATTCTTCCTTAAAAACATATTTTAAAAAAAAAAATAAGAGCTTATCGTTATTAATGGAAACAGAGGATTTTTCTAGAAGTAAGCACTTGAATATTTTGTTGGCAACCCTGACTTTATAAGTAACCTTGCATCAAATCTCAGGACTCTGAATTTGGAAAAAATATCATCATGTGATTTCATGCTCACCAAGATGGATCTTTTGACGATTACAGTTTAATCGCATACTACGAAGATTTCCCTGGTCTATTAATGAATAGCAACCAATCAGGTGCTCTCCCTATTCCAGTTCCCTTGGGTGTCATTCTCTCAACTATGGTCCTGCTCTTGCTGAAAAGGAAATCTTGGCCTATTTCCAAAGGTCATTGGATTCTCAAATAAAAAAAAAGCACCTTTCCCTGCTTAAGTGTCAATTTTAAACCCATAAATGTTGTTATTTAATCTTTACTTATTTTTTTTTTTTATATGAATTGTAAATTCAAGAATTCAGACACTTTGTATTCTGTATAGAACGTATGAAGCAAAGGAATTGGCTTTGTCCAGTATTTATTGTATAACTGCAAGATAAGGGAGGGTAGCTAAAATGTGCTTTACCTACTATGTTAAAAGCAACAGGGAAAGCTGATAGTTGAGCAGTTGGGCTAACTGGGAACTCCTTTATAAACCAAGATAATCCAGTAATGATCTGTTAAAAGTAAAAAAAAAAGAAAATGGTTGAGTTGGAGAATTTGAGCAAAATAAGGAGGCCTGCCATTTCTAAGAGATGCTTTATATTATAGCATTATTACATTTCAGGAAAGTATCAGATTAAAGTAATAAAAAGCATTCAGGCAAATTGCCTCTGGAAGTGATATCAACACAAGAAATGTACATTGGCTTCTTCATGAAATGGGTTCTTGTGGTCAAACAGCTGCCCATAAGGCTAACTTAGCCCACAAGGCTAAGTCAACAATGCCACGTATTGGCTGAAGTGGTGCCACTGTATTCTGGAGCAGTGAAAAACATGTTCTTTGGAGTGATAAAACATTTTACTATCTGGCAAGTCTGATGGCCTAATCTGGATGAGAAAGAGACCTGGAAGACATTACCTATTTGAAGTCATTGCGCCTCCTGTAAAGTTTGTTGGAGGAGGATTAATGGTGAGGAGCTGTTTCTTAGGGTTTGTGCTAGGCCCCATATTTGCAGTGTTTATGCTACAGCATATGAAGACATTATAGAGAATTATATGTTAGAAACGCACTAGACTTAATATTATCTAATAGACCTGACAGAATAAAAAAGGTGCAGGTGGGTGGGCACCATGAAATAGTGGCCATAATATCATAGATTTTCAGTTAAATGTTAATGGGATTTATTGTCATGGGACCACTAAAACATTTAACTACAGAAAGGCTAAATTTAGTCAGCTGAGAGATGCCCTTACTATCATTGACTGGGGTATTGTTCTCAAGTACAGATGCTCAATGGGATATTTAAAAAAAAAAATCTTGACTACTCACTGTGAGAGGTACATACCATATGGGAATAAAAGAGTTAGAAATAAAAGAAAGTCTATGTGGATGAATAAAAATGTAATGGGGGCTAGAAATACCAAAAAGAAAGCATTTACAGTGCTAAAACAGGAAGGCAGTGTAGAAGCACTACAAAAGTATAGAGTTAAAAATAAATTATGTAAAAAACAAATTAAAGCAGCTTAGTTGGACACAGAAATATTCATTGCCCAAGAGAGTAAAACAAACCCAAAAATGTTTAATTATATAAATAATAAAAAGATCAAAACTGATAGTGTTGGCCCCGTAAAAAATAATGAAGGGATTATGGCAGAGGCAGATCTTGAGAAAACCAACTTATTAAATATGTTTTTCTCCACTGTGTTCACAGAGGAAAATGAAATGTCAGGGGAAATGAAGAGAAATAAACTAAATGCTCCTTTAAATGTTGCCTGTATAACCCAGGAAGAAGTACTATGCCGTCTTAATATGATTAAAATAGATATATCTTCAGGTCCAGACAATATACACCCTAGGGTCTTAAGGGAATTAAGTACAGTCATAGACAGACCATTATTTTTAATATTTAGGGACTCAATGATGACAGGAACTGTTCCAAATGACTGGTGTGTTGCAAATGTGGTCCCTATATTCAAAAGGGGTCAAAGTGTGAGCCTGAAAGCTATAGACCTGTAAGTCTAACTTATATTATGGGTGAACTGTTTGAAGGCTTTCTAAGAGGTGCTATATTGGAGTATCTTAACATGAAAAAATGTATAACTCCATATCAACATGGGTTTATGAGGAATCAATCCTGCCAAACAAATCTAATTAGCTTCTACGAGGAGGTTAGTTATAGACTCGACAGGGGGGAGTCACTGGATGTCATATAATTTGATTTTTCCAAAGCATTTGATACCATGCCACATAAAGTGAGGATGGTGAAAAAGGTGTGTAAGTGGGTTATTAACTGGCTCAGTGGTAGGAAACAGAGGGTGGTTATAAGTTGTACATACTCACACTGGTTTACTGTTAATAATGGGTTACCCCAGGGGTCAATTTTGGGCCCTCTTCTCATCATTATATTTATAAATGACCTTTCTGAGGGATTGCATAGTAAAATCTCAGTTTTTGCAGGTAATACTGTGTAAAGTAGTTAATACAAAGGAGGATAGTACTTGGATCCCATACAGATGGATCTAGATACATTTGAGTCTTGGCCAGGAAAGTGGCAAATGAGGTTTAACACTGATAAATGTAAGGTTATGCATACAGGAAGGAAAAATGCATGTCTAGATTATTGTCTAAATGGGAAAACATTGGGCAAAACAAACATGGAAAAGGATTTAGGAACTTTAGTTGACAATGAACTTAACTGTGCCAACCAGTGCCAATCGGCAGCTGCCAAAGCAAACAGGATCATGGGGTGCATCAAAGGGAGTATAGACGCACATGATGAGAACATAATTATACCACTTTACAAAGCACTTTTCAGACCACGCATGGAATACTGTGTGCAGTTTTGGGCACAAGTGCACAAGAAAGATGTGGTTGAGCTTGAGCGGGTTCAAAGATGGGCAACTAAAGTAATAAAAGGAATGAGCAATATACAGTACCAAGAAAGATTATCAAAACTGGCCTTATTTAGTGTAGAAAAAAGAAGATTAAGGGGTGACCTAATAACCATGTATAATATATTAGAGGTCAGTACAGAGATCTCTCCTACAATCTATTTATACCAAGAACTGTAAGGATAACAAGGGAGCATCCTTTACGTTTAGAGGAAAGAAAGTTTCTGCATCAACATAGAAGGTTTTTTTAACTGTAAGAGCAATGAGGCTATGGAACTCTCTGCCTGAAGAAATTGTTATGGTTAAATCCATTAAGCAATTCAAAACTGGTTTGGATGCTTTCCTTCAGTGTAAGAACATTACAAGTTATGGGTACTAGATAACTGCCATATTGTAGTTGGGAAGGAATTTTTTTCCCCCTAATTTGAGGATAATTGGCTCTTGCCTCATGGGTTTTTTGCCTTCCTAAGGCTCAACATTGCATGAAAATAGGCTGAACTGGATGGACATGTCTTTTTTCAGCCTTATAAACTATGTTACTATGCTCTCCACTTTGTGGTAACGGAAGTGTAAGATCTGTTCATGTTCTCCGAACACCTTTTGGGAACAATTTAAGCAACATCTGGAAGACTGACTTTTACATCCACCATCAGTTCCTGACCTTACAAAGGTTCCTTTGTCACAGATTTACACAGACACACTTCAAAACCCTTTAAAAAAAAAGTCCTCCCAGAAGTCTCTGCTGCAAAAGAGAACCCAACTTCATATTAACACTCATGGTTTTGGAATGAGAAGCTTATGTAGGTGTTGTAGTTAAGTGTCTACATCCTTTTGTCCATATTGTAAGCCATGTCTAGAAATGTGTCAATCATTGCTGAAATTCTGGAAAGACAGTTGGATGTTCACATCGATCTGGACTGAGTAAGATGTTGTAGATCCAAAAGATCTAGACAACAGTCTCCAGATGTAGGGAGGCATGCTATGTTTTTTGTGTTCCTGACAAAGGAACGAGTCAGTTCTACCCTAAACTTTGTGCTTTGGAAAGGGTGTCCAATAAAACTGTTATTCCACCATTCCAGTTATTTAATATTGTCATAGATACAGATTAGCAATAACAGTTAACCAGGATGCTCATGGACTTTTCTTTAATTCTTTTTGATGCTAACCTTTGTCATTTTTCAATTAATAGTTTTTTACAGAAGAATTGAGATTTTGGTTGTCTCCATAGAGTTGGACTTCTAGCCCAGAGTTAAAATGTGTCCAGACTGCAAACTTCAGCCTTGTTAGACCTTTTGTATCTACTTTTCAAGCCTAAAGGGTTGTTGTCAGCACATAATTACCCACCATTTAATAAGCCAATGTTAATATCTGCACAAACATAAACATTGTTCTGTTGTATTCGTTTTCATCATGCTTCCCATTACCTAATTTCCTCTGGTTCAGCTAACCTTTCTGGTTTCCTACTTTATGACTGACACAAATGCATCCATACCCCACCTGCATTGACGTGAATGTAATCAATAGGAACTGTTGTATAGAAAGGTTTTTAAAATCTTGCTTGGGTCTAGTATGTTGACTGCTCCCATCAGAGGGCCATGAAAATGAAATGGTTAAAACAATTTGATTTATTAAAGTGTGAAAAAGCAATTGGGAAAAAAAACGCTTTCAAACTTAAACAATATACATTTTTTTTTACCTTCTGGTTCTCATACAGTGGGGAAAAAAAGTATTTAGTCAGTCACCAATAGTGCAAGTTCCACCAC
>WMED01009915.1:0-16058 GCA_019650415.1 Pipa parva | reverse complement strand
CAGAGGGGGGAAGGAGGGTGGGCAGGCAGGCAAAAGAGAAAGGGGAATTTGGTTCAGAATATTTTTTTCTTATTCTCCTCCTTTAAACCCTAGGTGTGTCTTATGATCCAAAAAATGCAGTAAGCTGAATTTTTTTAAATTGTTTAATTGTTTTTTATTTGTTTACTAAACCACTGGTCGTAAAACTGGGACTAAGTAGAATCCAAATATTCCAGTAGTCAACAACCCTGCAGAGATTGTCCTTTAAAGTACCCAAGTTATTAGGAAACTGCAATTTTAGTTTTTATAAACTTTTGCAAATCTGATGAAAATAATTTTTATTATTATTTATTTATTGGTAAATGGCAGGGCAGAACGCTTTCTTTTCCATTTGACACTTCTCATTGGGTTTGAATTTTGCTTTGTATCACCTGACAACTAAGTAGGTTGCCAAGCATTTCAAACAAGCAGAAACTTAAAGGGAATGAAAAGTTTGAATAAAACTTTTATATTTGACATGCATGCATACAGCAAGCTAATTTAAACATTAAAATCTAAAAATGATTTTGGGATCAGTAGTACTTGCCTCTTGTTTAAACAGCCCTGCTCCCACAACCGTTCTTTGTACAGGCTCTTCCTGTATAGTGCTGAAAAGCCCCTCCTCCCAAGTGACATCATAGAACTATTCAGAGAGTGTAGAAGGCCTTTCTCTTCTCCTTATATAAAAGCCTGTTCCTATCCCTAAGCATGCACAGATGAAAGCTGTTCGATTGCCTCTGTGATCAGCTGTGGAGAGAGGAAGTCAGTAAAAGAAGGGGGTGTGGCTACACACAGCAGGGATCTCCTTCAGAGGGACAAAGCAGTTAAAGGGGGATATTGAGCCCTGCTGAATTAAGAGTTGAGTCAGGAGTTTCTTAATTACCATATTGCTTGACAATAGGTAAATGGGGCTTTATTTATAGACATGGTTTACATACCCTTTAAATATGTAAGAGTCACTTTTCTGCTGCAGAACAAGAAGAATATCATTGGAGGAAAATGTATCACAATTTGCTAAGATAACCCATAGCAACCCATTTTTTCCATTAGGTTATCAGTACAGTAAATAATACCTGCTGTTGTTGCTGTAGGTTAGTAAACTTGAGCAAGCATTGTCTCTGTTCTCACATTTCCAACTGTGATTAACCCAAGCACTAAATTATCTAACATACAGGGAGAAAAGAGAGATAAACATGCAGTTGGAAAATGACACATCAGGCCAAAAGAGTTGCCTCGCCGAGACGGGAATCCCTTTTAATGCGCATGCTGATGTCCCCACGCAGGACATCAGCATGCACATAATACCATTTGCGAAGTGAGCCAAATGCTTCAGAGCTCACTTCGCTGCGTGCTGAATTCCCCCCTTAATTGTTAATTTATTTGACTACATGGTTTAATCCAATTGATATTTATATTCCAAATCTTTAAGCAGACTATTCTGCCTTAGTGACATATAGTGTCTTTAGTACAGGAAAATATAGATCTGTGAAGCTAACACCTTTATAGGTGTGAACAACTAGTGACCTAAGGCTGCTGTACATGACCAGCAATTTTTCAGCATCAGGCTGAATATTTCTAACCTAAACAAACTTAGGCTTTAGTTCTCCTTTAAACAGCTAGTAGTAACAATTGCAGAGGGAACACTTTGCTCAGGAGATATTTGGAATTTTTTTTTTTAAATTCACTATTAATATGATTATTTAAGGATAAATACAGAAATGACTGAAAATTGAATTCCCTCTCCTAACCTTATAAAAGGTATCTCCTGAAATAAACTACATCTCTAAAGATCTGATAGTAAGAAAAGAAACCACGGGATTAAACCATGTGACCTCTATGAAACCAACTTAGGAAGGGGGTTGCATTGGTAGTCAGATACCATTTACAGCTAAAAATCGCTTTCAGTGTGTATTCTACATTATAGTGGTAGTGCACTGCATAGGGTTTCATTAGACACAGGGGAATTAATTTATCTATTTCTATCTCTCAATGGTCTTGAATGTATAACTACATCAGCAACTCTAACTTTGTTTCATCTTCTAATTTAAGCAGAACAAAGTTAGCATAAGAAGACTTCAAACTGCATGCACAATGTTTATTTCAGGAAAGCACATATTAAACTTACAGGCACAACATATATATCATTATTGGGCATATTATTATCAGGGGTCTCAAACTCAATTTACCCGGGGGCCGCTGGAGGTAGAGTCTGGGTGAGGCTGGGCCGCATCAGGTTTTCCACAAGAAAACAACAGATTAAAAACAATACATGGCTCTGCAGGGCAATCAGCGGGCTTTGTGGGGCAATATGCATCTCTGCTGAGTGATTTGCATCTGCTGGGGAAATTAGCACCTTTGTGGGGAAATATGCAGGTCAGCGGGGCAATGTATGTGGAGCCACTGGAGGGGTATTACAGGGTCAATGGGGTGTGTGGGAGTATTGTGGGGGGTGTAGGGCAATTGGGGTTTAATTTACTATTTGTCATTGATGGCCGTGGGTGGGGGATGGAGGGGCCAGGGCTGGCTGTGGGTGGGTTGGGGGGGAATTGGTGGGGACTCTTACTTACTCCCTGCAGAGATTGGCAGCTGTGCTATTGCTGCCGCTGCCGGCAGCACTAAGGAGGAGAAGGAACCTGAAAGTGCTGATCACATGCGCTCCTGGGTTCCTATTGGCTCCTGTGACCCGATCGGTCACAGGAGCCCTCCTCTTTGCAAGGAGAGAGTCAGCTAGGACTCCCTCTGTGTCAAATCCAGCGCTCTACCAGTGAAAAAAACCCCTGGTGGAGCGCAGGACCGGGGGCCGCAAACTAGCGTCCCGAGGGCCGCGAGTTTGAGACCCCTGTTATTATTATTTCAATAGTCCAACATAATATGCAGCATTTTATAGAGTGTGTTTAACAATTAGCATCAGTCCCTACCAAAATGTAAATCATAATTTAATAACCACTGGTACACAAACACACACTAGTGCCAGTATTTTAAGTAGGAAATTATACTACCATTATGTTTAAGACTGCAAAATAAAACTGGATATTAGTTGGTTTACAAGTGTTTTTAACATGTGCGCAGGTTTGGATGGATGCTCAGTAGCTAAGTCAGAAGATATTTTACTACAAAGTGATTTGCTTTTATATTTCCTTAGGGCTAATGTGCACTGGCCAATAAACATAATTCTGTGGCAGTTGCAGATTGTGTAGATCTGACTGCTAATGCTGCAACTGTTTCCAGTATTAGCAGTCAGAGCTATACAATCCTCTGCAAATGCAACAGACGTATGTTTATTGGTCAGTACACAAGCCCTAAGGAACTATTAGATCATTTAAACTAAGTATTCATCTGCATAGGAGCTGCTTGTCAGTTATATGTAGACTAGTGCCTGCTAGGCATATTAAAATGGTCATTTATTAGTTATCTGGTTGGATATAACAAGATGACCCTCATACATATTCAGTTACTCACTCTAATTGGAATCTGTAGACAAAATATTCCATTGTGCTCAGTGGAAGAACATTACTGCAGCTCCCATTTACATTAATAAATACAATAATAAATAAAATAAAGGTGCCTGTACAGTAACTACCAAATCAATATAATTTACTAAATATTTTGTTGACTAAATATAAGCTTGAACTTAAAGACAAGCTTTGCCAAATGAATGAAGCTAGGCAAACAAGTATACTAAAAAATTTTTGTAATATTCTGAATATATTTCGAGTACTGGAAACCTGATAATGCTATCATACTAAACATAGGTTCAGCTGACAATCATCTATAACATGAGGAAAAGATTTCACATGGAGAAATCATCTTTGGATGTTTTAATAGTATGAACAATGTCCTGATCTTACATTTTAAACAACAGCTACACCTCTGTATCTTTCTTTTTATTATGCCTTAAACAGCAAACTACAAAGGTGCAGATTAATTTCATCCCTGCAAGCATGCATCCATACACATTAATGTAAGTTTGCATAATGTCAAGACACAATCACCACCAAGGTATCGTAATTAGTTTGCTCTGCTCGAATGAAGTCTATGGGAAAATGCCACTTTCAAGATGAAAAATATGCAGACACTATAATTAAGTAGTAATAGACATAAGTAAACAGATGGAATGTTCTGAAAAGATTGGAACTGACAATTTCATGGATGTGACCAAGATATGTATCCCTAAATGCGTTGCCCCTCTTCTGCACTGGCAACCCCTGCAATTAAGAACCAGATCCCACACCTCTCTCAGAGTTGATGTAATTTTTTTTGCATTTAACACAATTAGCAAAAAGTAATAAATAATAGTAATCCTGTTAAACCCACATTTTATAGATATTTGCAAGGTTCATTTTGTACCCATTGTAATCTATTGTCAAAACTTGTTAAAAACAATTACAGCGCTTTCATAAACCAAAACAAATCAAATCCCCATCTCTTATTGAGGCAAATAAGAGTTGCGACTGCAACAATTTTCCACAGTAAAGTCACGATTGCGGCAATATTCTCATTACAAATATGCAACTGTGACAGTAGCAGTCTATTGTGAACTGTCTTTAGCTGGCGAATTCACATATATACGCGATAATTTGGACTTTGGTGAACCTTACTCAGACCAGCATTAGGGACTTTATGTACAGTATATTGAGTTATAGCAGAATTTCAGTAGTATAAACTAACCAAGGCACTAAGAACTCTAAAAACTCTACAGAATGTCAGTATTATAAAAACATTCCTCTATTACTTAGAAGTACTTAATGGACATAAAGGTTAATAAAGGAAGTTGCGACTGGTATTGGGGTAGTGTTTTTTGGTCTCTCTCTTCCAAGGGTGTTGTATTCACTCTATTTGTATAACAATACATCAAAAGTAATGAAAGCAAGGCTCCAAATGCAGATATGATTGCAATACCCAATTGTCACACTAGAAAAAGGCAGAATGTCTGAAACATGTTGTGTGTATTGGCACCCAATAAAAGGGTATTGCAGTGATAGCTTCATTTGGAACCTTCCTTTCTTCCTTTTCTTACTTACTGGACATGTCAACATTAAAACATATGTTTTAAGGAGATGATGTGGCGACCCTATCTAGGCCATACATGTCAAACTTACCTTTATAAGGAGGTTAAGGCGAGGGCCAAACTAGATGTTTTTAATTAGGCTCATTATTGTCTATGGTACAATACAAAATAGCTTGTGGACATTAATGGACATTAATTTTGCAGCTAAGCTGAAAAACAGCTAGTGTAACCCTGGCCTTGGGGAATATACATAATGCAGGTCTAAATAAATTCCAGTAAAGCCTTGGGGGGTAATTCAGCATAGTCTGAAGTGAGGTGCGGCTTCATAAGTGTTGCCTCGCCGAGACTGAAATCCCTTTAATGCGCTCGCTGATGCCCGCGTGCAGGACATCAGCGAGCGCAGACCAGTCAGTCTGAAGTGAGGCAAACACTCCGCACCTCACTTCGGACTATGCGGAATTACCCCCTTGGACTCTACTGGTTCTATTTACAAACATGGGAGCAAATAAGCATTGGTGCTATAACCCATGGCAAATAATACCTGATTCGCTTTGACCACTCTGGTGGTGTTACTCATAGCAACCAATTGCTTTGTTGTATTAATCCAATTGCAATAAAGTGTGCATACCTAATCACTTATTAGTTTCCATGGGTTACAACACCAATGCATATTTGCTCCCGCGGAGAATAGAACCAAATTGTTTGCACCTCTATTTGTGAATAAACCCCTATATGTTTCATATTTGTAGGCATGAATGATATGGACATCTTATTTTAAAGGTGATGATATGTAATCCTAAACTGAGAATTAACCCATTAGATGTAATACAATTAACTACATTTATCATCCCTTTAACCAAGTAGACTTGAGTATTGTACTGTAGCTGCTAACCCTTCATTGCCCTGCATGATGCACTTCAAAATTGTAACTTAGGGAGGCTCTAATCTGTATTTTATTGTGGTGTTAGAGATCTCTGCTGAAGAGCCAGCAGCCCCTTCAATTACAGCACCTGTCGTTGAATAAAAGGAAAACGGAAGAATTTGAGGATAATCAACAACAATGTAAATCTGAACTCATCTGCATATGACAAAACTGATCTAGGACTTGCAAGGTAAAAAACAGGTATAAAAATATAAGTTATGCAACAAAACACATAACTGCTCCAGACTAAAACAGAAAATGATAGAATACTTGAATACCACTACTATTTCAGAAGCAAGTATTTTCTTTCCCTGCTCTGGACTGCAGGTATGTAATTTGCTCTTGTGATATTGAGGCTGCTTGCCACTTCAAAATAATAACAATTCTTGTCATTCAGAGAGCAGTAATTTCCTACACAAGAACACTCGCTATGTAACCAACTGTATCAATTATAGTAACAAATAGCAATGGATAACAAAAGAAGGTTTTGAAGCACATAACGTATGTTGATTGGGATTCATGAGTAGACTACATTTCATGTGGAGGAATATCAGTTCATTGGGTGGCATGCTCAGGAAATATTTCTAGGAATTGAAATCAGAAATACCAACAAAATAGATTATTCTCTCAGTGCTGGGCCATATTTAAATTCATAAAGGAGTAAACCAATGTGAATAGGAGTAAATAAATAGGTCATAGAATACCACCAGTTGGGATTTGGATAAGTTTTATAGGAGTCAGATAAATCATTATCAATGGAATTCTACATCCTGAAAAAAAACATGTTCTATTTAAAGGGAAGATAAAGTGGACCTGTCAGATCCACTTAACAGACTTTTTTTTTAGGAAGCAGGGAGTTGTCATAGCTTAATTCTATAAGCATTCAGCTAAGACTGTAGTAAAAGAAGCAAACTTCCTGCTTCTTTTCTGCTCTAAATTTCGAGACTGGTTGGGCAGAGCTAAATGATGACTGAAATTATTGCTCCTCCAATCAGATCCCTGCTAGGTTGTGACTTTAAGGAACTGGTTGGAGAAACTTTAACAGCAGTCAAATGCTTTTAGCATTCAGCTAAGAAAACTCCCTGCTTCCTAAAAAAAAAAAAAAGTCTGTTAAGTGGACCTGACAGGTCCACTTTAACACCAGGCTAACTGGCATCCTAAAAGCAGGCCAACCAGCTAAATAAACTCTCATTCACTGTCAGGGAGTGGCATATGGAAGCCTGCATTTTTTGTTCACACTGAAACAAAGGAAGTTCTGTGGGGCAGGGACCTTCATCCTGTTGTTTCAATCATGGCCTGGCGCTTAAAGCGATGTATATTCTTGATTATATACTTGTAATTTACATCACTTGTTCTTCGTTAAGCACTTTCTTATACTTGTACTATATTGGTATTTTTAGACTGTACAGTGCTGCGTAACCTAGTGGCACTATATAAATGTATACATACATACAAAAGAAGTGCAAGGTTTAATATGGTAAAAGCAGTCCTAAGCCTCTGACTATGCGTACAGTAGCCATGCAGTAATCCCTAGGCTTACCTGACTGCAGCCCATTGCACTGGTGGAAATAAATGGGTAATGCTCCCTAAAAATTAACCTTGCAAGTATGCTTCTTTTTTTCAAGCCTCTGTATTGTTTGATACTAGGCCAAGTATATATGGAACTACACTGCAGATTTACTGAAACAAAAAGATGAGCAGCTAAAATTGTGCACTTTCTGGAACAATGTTGAACATTGTTTAGCCTACAGCACAGCAGCTTCAACACAGGGGATAGGGCAAAAAGCGGGTATGCCCTGTAGAAAATATCTTTGGAACACAGCATAAAAAACAATGATATGTATTTGCAGATAAGGGATTATACACTTTATAAGCTTTAGGCAGAACCTGCTTTATCCCCAGGCTGGAAAACAGCCTTTAATTCTTTGGCTGAAACAATCACATACTCTAGTTATCATGTCACATTTTCCATTATCCAGAAGATAGATTTGTGTTTTTATTGTTAAAATGTATTTGACACATTAAGAAAATACAGGCATGTACAATTATTTACCAAGTAAGCTAAGCAATGACAATATTTCAACTTTGATGAAACAGTACAGAGCTTTTGTCCCAGACAGCTGCCAGACTACTTCTTTGAAATTATTTTACAAACTACTTCACAAACAAAATATTTTTTTTTGCATTCCCTTGAACTCTAGGCAGATTCCTTTAAAGGGGAGATAAAGCTACAGGCTGGCTGGTTGGCATGCTAAATGCCACTAGAAAAAAAAATAGTGTTAGTATTGGAATAGTAGCACTTACAAATCCTTTACATGTTTTGAAAAGAGTCCACTGCTTTCGCCCCCTGGTTTCTATGGAATTTTAAATGATGCCCAGTCATGCACCGATAAAAGACGGCTCTAACCAACAAGACAGCTCAAAGGGAAAAAATTCAAAAACGTAATTTGAAAGATGACACGTGTAATGCCATGCCACTGCAAATGATCGTTTTCTTTTGTTTTTCACCCAACAAAATGTTTGAAAGTGAATTAAAAAGGAAGCCATTATTTTTACACTGACAAATGTAACCTAGTGCAAATACCAATGGACAACATATGGCTTTTAATTAAAAGGGTAAACAGACGCGTAGATGTGTGAATTCAGCAAATGCTGCGATGTGGAAAATTTTGTATACAATTTGATAGCTTATGATAGTCATGGATTTATGCACTTCTATGCATTACTTTGTGTGGGCATGCACTCAACTTTTGCCTATTTACGAAGTGTTGGAGTGTGCTCAAGTGGCAAATTTGGCAAAACATTATGTTACAAAATGCACAAATTGACTTTTCCAGCTCAGAGTTAGCAAAGTATAAGGATATATAATGGCAGGGCTGCGGGTTCAGCATAATGTAACTGTACATTCAAAAGACTATGAAATTAAAGCGTTCAAGTGACAACATGATCTAGTAATACTAGTAATAGAAAGACATATTTCCATGTAATCATCCTGCATATTGATTGTATTTTAACTTTAATTTAATATACACCTATAATGACATTTTTTCTTTAAACAGATTTATAGGAATTATGGGAAAATTACCTACCTTCACTTGGGTGAATTTACATCACTAAGCATCCTGCTAACTGTTCGACTGACTATGCCTGATAACATACCAAACAGCCTCCCGTCACCATTGTTTTTTCACTAGGAATCCATTGTTTAGTAAATAAGTACCGAGTTTGCGTCTGTTCTATTGAAGCAATGCGAAGGGATAAAAATTTGCAAGACTTTGTAAATTCTCACTTTAACGAATAACCCCCAAGGTGCAGATCTTCTGTGTAGGTACTACACATATCCAGTTGGATATTTATTTCCAGTTTCGTAGAGCTAACAGACCAAAAATAGGTGCTAAATTGCTTCTGCATGTTAAGCTAATTAAACCTGCTCCAATATGGTTCATCAAAGACCAGAATAACAGTGAAAAAAACAGAAAAATAAATGACAATATGTAACCTTTATGCATTTGAAGAACAGAAACTGTAATAATCAAAAGAAATTGACAGGAAAACCTTCATTTTACTAAATGTAAAAATTTCCACTAAAAACAAGCAACTTCAGGTAATGATGTCATTTTGGGACATATCTCAAGGCTGTAGAATGTCATTTTAACCTGTCGTTAATTAAACAATTGTGGTATAGTCACAATTAAATAATATTTACATACGTAAGGGTATCAACTGTATGCTCAGTTAAAGTTTTCCTTGTTCTTTAATAACAGAGCTTGCATAAATGCAATCTCTGATATAGTTTTGATTGCAAGTCAGACATGTTACTCATTATATACAGATCACCATACAAGGTAGTAAAAAGTGAAAGCAGATAAAGAAAATATTCAAAGAACTGCTACATATTCAAAAAATTCCAAAAATATGGGATTCCATCCAGCAACAACAAATCCTAGTTAATGTACATTCTTCCTGTGCATGCAGTGATATAGCCAGCTGGGCTGGAATCCTAAAGACATCTGTCTCAATATGAACAAATTCACAGAGAAAACAAAAAGAGTGATTAGTCTCAGACAGTAAAGAAAAGCAATCAATATTGCATTCAAAAAAATAAATAAAAACACTAGAGTTCTACTAAGATTTAAAACAAGTTACAAATTAAAAGAAGGAATGTTCTGATTATATTTAGGAATAACTCCAAATCAGCTAAAGGGCTCTTATCAGTAGTTTTTCCATCAGTACGGTAGTTTTTCCAGCAATCTACTCTCTTTCTATTTGGCTCTGCTAAGGCCAGGTTCACACAGGCAAATTTTGCTCCATGTTTTTTCACAGTGAAAAAATTCAGAAAATATGCAATTGCAAAAACACATTGAAAATAATGACTATCAATTGTGCAATGACACACTGACATTACATAGAAAGGAATATGCTCTGGGACCCTTCTTGCTGTATTTTTTCAACCGCATATAACTTGACAAGAAAAATGCAACAGGATTAGTAGCAATAGGAATTGAAAAACAGTGGTCATACAAAGAGGAAAAAGTGGTGAAATAGTGAGGTGTTTTACATGGAAGCCAGCATTGTTCTGGGTTTACTGGGCCCATTGGAAGGCTCCATCCACGTGCCATTCATAAGTCTACTGATACGGAAGAGCTCAGCCCTGTCTGGCTGGCCTGTCAGGTGGGCCCCCATCAGGGTGCCCTGGCAAGCTAGTCGGACCCGGATTATAGCTCCTCCATTCAGATCCATCAAATCACAATGTAGCAGTGATCTGACTGGAGAAGCTATAGGGGTTATTCACTAAGGTGCGAATTAGACTGTCGAATTCGCAAGCAGCAGATTCCCATAGTAAATCCGCTACAATTTCCCCATTGTAAAGTTGCAACAATTTTTTAAAGTTAAGATTGTGACAATTTTCCCATAATAAAGTCGCAACTTATATAGACGCAACTGCAACAGTAGCAGTCTATTGCGACTGTCTTTATCTGGCAAATTCTCACCTATACACAACAATTTGTACTTTAGTGAATAACCCCCATAATGTCAATTTACTGGATGTAGCCTATTTAACAACATGGCTGCTATCAGTAAAGACAAAAATCACACATATTCATTCACATTCAAAGATAACATTTTTACTAAAGCTGCATTTGAATGAATGCTATGTCAATCCAAACAGGATTTATTTTTCTGGTGTTACTGATTATTTAGGTTTTAGGTGCCCTTTTATTCTTAATCCTGCTAATCTAGAGCGTATAGTTTAAATGTGTAGGTTAGACTGCTTTTTTAAACACAACAAAATTGCAAACATGCCCCAAACCACTGTATACTACTTAGCAATGTGTGTTAGTTTTGGAGAAGAAACTTCTTGCAGCAAAGCAATGCTAAAACAGTAAGTGAAGGCTTATACACAGGCCAAGCTTACGCTATTTGTTTCCTTATTGTTTTGCCTAAAGGCAATTTGCAGCAACATCATGCAACCTGCAGCAGTCTATCAACAAATTGCAGGCAGTTTGTCATGGTTAGCATGCAAGGTAATGACATACATGTTGTTGCTGTTTTTACCCTATGCATAGGATTGGACCCAGTCACCAGAGGTTACACCAGTAGGCCACAGTATTAGGAGCCCAGGCCTGGTGCCAAAAATCTTTTTTTTTTTTTACATCTGCCTGCATGTCCCTAGCTACCTTTAATTACACTAACACTTGGATAATTGTTTCTTTTAGAATTTAAGAATTAAACATTTTTAGATGATAATATATTTTAAAAGAAAAGTAATACAATAAAAAAGCTTTTAGTGTAAAAACCCTTACACCTTTTACATAAATCTGTCATTAATGTAAAACAATTGCAAACATTTATACACAAATTTAACAAAACAAATGCAATATAGTAAAAAAAGATATTTTGCACCCATTTTTTAATATTATTGCCATTTATAGAAAGGCTCACAGATGACAATGTCAATTGAAGTTCTAAATTATTTTGCTATGTGGATACCATTAAAAAGCTTCCAGGGGCATTCTGTTGTGGTAAACAATGTGGAATGTGTTTGCATGCAATTGCTCATAGATTTATACGGATGTGCATTTTGCTGTGGTTTCTGGCAGTTTGTGGCAGTTTTAACCTCATGGTGGAATCCTACAACAAAAGGCCAAGTGTGGCATTAGCATTAAAGAATAACCAAAGCACTAGTTATTCTAGGGGGTGATTCAACTTGTATGGTTTATTGATATTAACTGATACAGGTCTTTTGTCACATGCAGGTTGATGCTACTTCTTTCAGGTTCCAGCTTTGCATTCCATGGCAATTCCACCTCCTTTACTGCATTGGCAATCTAAGCATGAGCAGAAGTTGCATTGGGACCTAATATTGCTTTTGCACACGCCTGCATCAGTAATGTAGAAAAGGAGGCATAACCTGAGAAGAAATGCAACAATGTAACCTAAGAAGACTGATGAAAAAAGGGGCAGGAGACACCAAAAGACCTTATTAGACCACCCCTAGAATAATGAGCACTTTAGTTCTCCTTTAAAGGGTTAGTAAACCCTGTCTATAAAGAAAGCCTTATTTACCTATTGTCAAGCAATAAATCAATTAAGAAACACCTGACTCACCTCTTAACTCAGCATTGCTCAATAACCCCCCTGCAACTGCATTGTCTCTGTAAACAAGTTCCGTATATGAGCAGTGTAGGGTTTAAGCCAAGCTCCATTTAGAAATTTTGTAATTAAAATAGAATTCATGTTTTGTGTTTATTTTTCTTCTTTGTGGTAGCAGACATCTTTCACCTATTAAGTAAACAAACCTCGAGCCTAGTCCCATTGTTTTTCATGGAATGTTAGAGAATGCATATTCACAAAGTGCTCCTGGATGCCCCAAAATATTAAAAATGGCTGCAACCAGCACAGAGTGAGAAAGAACAAGATAACAAATATCAGGAACTGAACTTTGAATATAAACTTTTTACAAGTACTACATAGGAATAACTGCCATGTAAATTAGCTTTTGTTAGTCCTTTATACACTATAAACTAAATCCTGATATTCAGCCCATTGAAAAGGAAGCTAAAAAGTCAAAGGCTGGCAGAAAAGCTAAATGCCATGACTGCTAAAAACAGCAATTTAAAGAAGGTAAGGTGTCCAGAAAATCTATGACACAATTTTAACAGTAATGTGGTCTATATAATTTTATGACAAAATAAAAGCTCTAATATCATATTTACATAATCTGTTGCATTTGCACTTATACTGTACTTAAATATTTGCTCCCAATATTACTTTTGTGTGTTTAATTGGGAGGCACAGTCTGTCAAATAGTGAAAGGAATTAAGAAAAAAAATAATATACATGATGCAATAATCACAACTCTGTGAGAATTTGGCATCCAGACATATAAGCTGTAAGTTCTTTGCTGGGTCAAAGATTGATTAGCTGCATAAACCAAGGCCAGAGTAACACCAACATTTGCAATTGGCACCAATGCACTTTAACCCCCTGCATTTATATACAGTATAAATTGAAAAACATGTATTAAACCAGGCATATAAGATGGTATCCCAAATTCATAGAAAACTTCTTCCATTAAGATAAGTTTCTGTTATTGCAGAAGGATTAGTCAATTTTACAATTTGTTGAAGAAAAAGCTAGGGTTGAATTTTTTGATTCTGTGGCTAGTCTTGCTTTTCTATTTTTCTACAAAATAATTCAATAGAAAAAGCAAGAAAAAAAAAGTAACAGTTCTGTCCTTGTGGAATAGACTTTCCTTATATCGTTTCTAAAAAAACAAAACAAAACAAATAAAACAAAAAACTAAACCTACATGGATTAGTTAGCAATTAAGGAGGGATATTGAAAATAATGGAAAATCAATACATTTTTAAGCATATAGAAAGTTTCTCCAATTGTAAAGCAATGAAAAACTGTGTTTAGTCCATTAAGGTTCACACTATTGTATTGTGTGCAACACATAATACGCTAGTGTGAAAAAAAATGTAAAAAAAATACGTTCCAGTGTATGTTTCCATTGTACTTACCAGCGACAGTGTGAACGCTCCTTCAGCATTCATGGCTCTTCCTATCTGGCCTCATTTTGGGGGTAATTCAGCAATGTGCAAAGTGAGCTCCGGATCCTTCGTATCACTTCGCACATGCTATTATGCGCTCGCTGATGTCTTGTCTGCAGACATCAGTGAACGCTTTAAAGGGATTCCAGTCATGGTGAGACCACTCGAGTCGCCTCACAGAGACTGGAATCCCTATAAAGCGTTTGCTGTTGTCCGCATGCAGGACATCAGCGAGCGCATAACAGCATGTGCGAAGTGATGCAAAGGATCCGGAGTTCACTTCGCACATTGCTGAATTACCCCCTTTATGTGTGGCGTAATATGCCAGCACAAAATGTGACGGCCAACGTTCCGGACGCAGCATATGCACATCACACACTAGTGTGTCCGGAACCAGGTAAGTCCATAGGTTTACACTGGCAGCGTACTGTATTTTGCCAATGTGATATGCTGTGCATAAAAATGCCATTGTGAATTGAGCCTAAAGGAGGGTAACACCATAAAAACATAAATTCACATTTGCATTAGCATACCAGTTGTTCAAATACAGCACATGTAAATGTTATCTTTCAAATTGAATTCATAAATTTGATTGCTTTCTGTCTATTTTTTTTTTAATCTTTACTGATAACAGCCATGTTGTATATGTTTGTTACAGACTTCACCCAGTCCCACTTTTTCTAATGTGCATTAAATAATACATATTTAAAAGTATCCTAATAAATTACAATTGTTCACTAAGCCTACATGCCAGCAACACAACAAACTTTCCCTTCCAAATCACCTACTTTCTGCTTTTTCTGAATGCATTACTTCACAAGTACATGGTACTTTTGTAGCATTTGAATCCTGGTGTCCTGAGCACTGGCTTCTTACAGACTATGTATGAAAACTTGCACTGAATGTGCGCCTCATTGAAAGTCACAATTTAATGCACCATGTGACATTTCCCTAAGCAGTAAAACACTTCATTAGCATATGTGTTTCAGTGGTTTGCACTGTTGACTTTCAGCACTGGGTTCAATTCCACCCTGGACTTCATCTGCATGGAGTTTGCATGTTCTCTCTGCACCTGCAGAGATTTCCTCCCACAATCCATAGAACATACTATATAGGTCAGCAGTGGCGAACCTATGGCATGTGTGGCAGAGAGGGCACTCAAAGACCTCTCTGTGGGCGTGCGTGCCTTCGCCACAGCTGTAGTAACCACTATCCTAGGTACCCGAAGCAAGCGAGTGCTCCTTCAGCACAGGCCGCAGACCAGACCTGACAGTTTTCAGGTCAGATCCGCAGTCTACACTGAAGGAGCGCTCACTCGCAGGGAGGATATAAGTAGGATAGCTGAGGAAAAAGTTTTTCCCCAACGCAATATAGATGATTTCAATCATCTGCACTTCAGAGGCAGGCACTGATGAATGATATCATCATCAGCACCAAAAAGGTTTGCCAGCACTGATATAGCTTAATTGAAGCCCAGCTAAATTGGCCCTAGTCTGTGTCTGCTTGTCTATGTGTGTGTGACTGAATAGGAAAACCAGATTAGACAGTGTTGATTCTGAGGTGAATATTCCTTAATTGTGAATTTAATGCTACTAATTCCAGTACTCCTGTCCCAATATAATATATGAACTCTAAGTAAATAGATTAGGAAGAAGCAGCATGATGAATGGTGGATTAAACCTTTGACTTTTACTGTGATACAAACAGCGACCCTTTTCGAGCTGCAGCCCTTTATCAAACTGATGTGTAAACACAAATGCAAAAACGACATTGTAAGCTCCACGGAAGTAAGGACTGAAGTTATTAGTCAATCAATACAATATAATAACATTTCAATATGGCAGGCATGAGATACTAGAAAAAGCAGTTCTATAAGATAGTACTACAGCCCAAAGGTACTGATTTGATGCTTCATAATATAGCAATTTAGGCTGGCAGACCCTGTACTTTCAGCATATCAGTTTTGGTTAGGGTACATTAGTTCTTGACTATGATGAAAATCCATTTTGTAACACCACTCTAAACCAATTTTCAACCACAAATGCAACCCCCC
>WMED01009914.1:0-16058 GCA_019650415.1 Pipa parva | reverse complement strand
TTTATTGAAAGAACAAACTGAAATATTTCAGTCTCCTTATTGTTTATTTGTTGGGTGTCCTTTCTTACTTATTCAACTCCACCCACTATCAAGAGTTATATCTGTGACTGTAAGAAAATGTGTTAGCTGATAAAAATGTAGCTGCCATAGGAATATTTATTTTTGGAACAACTGCTGAACTGTATTTTTATAATTTTGTCTTTGTTTAACTGTCATCTTGCTAATTTATCCCATTGCTGCACCAAACCCCTGAAGATCTTCTGTCATTGCAATGGGATATTTAAATAACTGACACTGTTGATATGCAGTACTTGAGCTTACAGTATTGACTGTGCTTCTTACTTCTGCCACTGTCTTTCATGTCTCAAGTCTTTAGTCTGTGTTGTTCTCCTGTGCTTCATTCTCTTTTTGCAATGCTCCAGTGTCTTAAACCTACTCAACTCTTTGTGTCTTCAGTCTTCTTAATATCTGAGTTTCTGTTTCAACTTCACAGTGCTTTGTGTGTTGCAAAATCATTGCAGATCATCCAGTCAGATACTTAATAGATAATTATATAAATTATCTAATTGAAGGAGCAACAGTGATGATTTCCCATTTCCTCTGCCCAATAGTGTATATGTGTAAAACAATAATGTCTGAGATAAATGGACAGAAGTAGTGATGGTAGTAGAAATGAAAAGGATTGTTGACATAATAAACATACCCCTACATTTTAGGAGGCAACAAAAATTATATACTTCATGATTATAAAACAAACCCATCTACCCAAACTACCAGTTTCTTTCCATAAACGTTATAATAACAAACTGACAATGTAGGTACATGAGTAGGCCTTTACAAATCACCTGACAAAGAGGTTACATGTAACATATGATAAAAACGTTCACCTATCCCACTTCTTTCTCTTTCAGCTTAGATACATCAGTTGTATATTCCATGCACATGATGGACATTGTCAATTCAATGAAATAAGCTTAGTGCAAAGTAAACTGAAACTGTATACAATCTTGAAAAAGACCAGCATGCCCAACTTTAATACTATAATCGTTATCTTTTAATAAAATGAAATTTTACACCTAGTGACTTATTGTATATTTTATTTGTTTGGCACAATCTTAATGTGTGTAATTTATAGTCCCATGTTAAAGATTTTAGACCATCTCCACATTTAATAAGAAAAAATGTTCCTAATGACCAAGTAAGAATTCAATGCCTAGCTGCAAGAAATGTAGTTTCCTGCTGTTTGGTAGTTGTTAGAATCTCTTGGATGTCTGAGAACCTTTTCTGTGTGATACCATTTTACTTTTCTTGTTACATTTATTGATCAAGGACATCGTTTGCCACATGCAGCGTTGCTCTCTGAAAAGGCTACTGTAGATTAACATTATGGAAGAAAGCTTCAAATAAGGTTAAAGACGGATTAACAAACGAAATAATGGAGAAACGTGGATTAAAAATAAGCAACATTTACAACCCAGCCTTAATACAATTAGAGTAGAAGAAAGACAAAAGGACTTCTGCTAATAAATAAAGGGATTGGGCAGCCTCTGTAAAATGGCATTGATTCTAGAGTGTCTCTGTTTACATCCTCTGTATGTCTAACTTGTCGGCTTTGTTTTTTACCATATTACTATTTCCACCTGGATATAACACCATAAGGCCAAACATCCATTTGTCATACCATCAAGATAACAAAACACTGTTTTGAAGAAGGAACAACCACATAAACAAGTCAAGATATTTATATTTTATTTTTGGTTAATTTATCTCTTTAGCAACAAAAGTAGATAAATATGTGTCATATCTATCAGTTGGGAGGATTATCTGATGCCTCCCTGGTTCCAGTGCAAGTGACCATGTGAACTCCCTGAATATCCATGAAAAAAAAAAAAATATATATTAACATTTTTGGAGTAAATAATTCTGGATCAACATTGCCGAAAAATAGGCTGAATTGGATGGACTTGTGTCTTTTTTCTGCCTTACAAACTATGTTGTATTGGTAGTTTTTTTTTGTTTATTCATTTATATGCATAACATATGCATTTACAGCACATAAAATTCTGAAAATTAGATATATGTGGTATTTCCACAAAAGACCATGAAAGACATTTTGGAAAGCCCTTAGCTCAGGCTGGGAAAATACAGGCAAAGTGACACATGTCATTAAATGAAAACATTCGATGAAATAGAAAGGGCACAAAAAAGAAATATCTAAAATGAAGGGATCCAATGAAGATGACAATCTGTAAGACACTTGAGTTGATATTTTCTGTGCAGCATTGCATTCACAAACTACTTCCCTTAAAACTAGAGGGCTGTCAAATTGTATAACAAAGTGACAGTTCATATGTTTAGCATTGCCTGCCATTTACAGATCTCAATTAAGTTATATCACATGAAAAATAAATACTCTTTTAAAGCGTATGACAGTTCTGAACATATAGCCAGATGTAGTAACAGCTGTTTCACATGGGGAATTTATTTTTAGAATGTTAAAAAAGGTTGAGGTTTGATACCAAACCTTAACATTTTTCCTCATAATATGCCATAGAGATTTTCAGGAAATATATAGTCATATTTCAGTGTGAATAATGATTAGAAAAGAAGCAGAGATGGAACACTTCTGTCCCAGAACTGTTCAAAGTTATATCATTGTCAGGATGCCTTCATGAAAATTATATCTGAAGTGCAGTTAATGTTGCATTTATATGAAAGGATTTTTTCACAAAATAAAAAGGTTTGTTGACTCATTATGAGCAATTTAATAAAAAAAACAAAACACCAACCTTAAAGTAGGCCTGTATTATCTACCCTGTAGGTAACATAGTTTATAAGGCTGAAAAAAGACGCAAGTCCATCCAGTTCAGCCTATTTTCCTGCAATGTTGATCCAGAAGAAGGCAAAAAACCCATGAGGCAAAAGCCAATTATCCTTATATTAGGGAAAATATTCCTTTTTGACTCTAAATATGAGAAATTACCTGGAACAAGATCCAACCTTGAGTTATCTAATACCCATAACTTGTAAAATCCTTACTGTCATGCCTTCAGCAATGCTTTATTCATGTTTTTATTCTGCATTTCTTTTGTTTGCTGCTCCATAGAAATGTATGGTAATGTCTCCCTCTAGTGGCCTTCCTATTCATATAGCAAGCAGTCTAGTTTAACAGACTTAGCACTTCAATGAAGCTCCCTGTGAGACACCAAACTTTCCCCTATGAACCAGGAAGTCAGCTCCCTGGGGAACCATATTTGCCATGTGTAATGAGGAGATAGCAAGATCCACATCCATCTGAGCTCAAAGCAGCATCACTGGTATGAAAATATGTAATTAAATATCAAACGACATTGCAGATCCCTATAGTGTTGTGTATTTCTATATTTATTAGCATGTTACAGCATATTGGTTAGTAAACATAATCCCATGCTTGCACTAGCCCAGTGCCTGTCTCATGTGCAGTTAGAATGTACAAATACTGCATCTGTATATGTATAGCCCTACATTTTTATACAGTTTCTCTCATATTGTGGTATGTATATATTTATATTATTATATTATTGTTATTTTTCTGCTCCACAGTTTTACCAACCCAAGCAATAAAAGCTGAATTTGAACCCAGCTCCTGTGTCAGTGAATTGTTCTGGGAGGAGTTTGTCTATTAGAATTATAGCCACTGCTTTCAAAAGGAGGACAGTACACTAACACTGAAGGAAAGCATCCAAACCAGTTTTGAACTCCTTAATGGAATTAGCCATAACAACTTCTTCAGGCAGAGAGTTCCATAACCTCACTGTTCTTACAGTAAAAAAAAACAAACCATTCTATGTTGATGCAGAAACTTTCTTTCCTGTAATACTTACAGTTCTTGGTATAAATAGATTGTGGGAGAGATCTCTGTACTGACTCTTTATACATTTATACATAGTTATTATTTCACCCCTTAATCTTCTTTTTTGTTTGATTAAACAAGCCCAGTTTTGATACTCTTTCTTGGTACTGTATTTTGCCCATTCCTTTTATTACTTTAGAATCCCACCTTTAAACCCTCTCAAGCTCAATCGTATCTTTCTTGTACACTGGTGCCCAAAACTGCACACAGTATTCCATGTGTGGTCTGTCCAGTGCTTTGTAAAGTGGTATAATTATGTTCTCATCATGTGCATCTATGTCTCTCTTAATGCACCCCATGATCCTATTTGCTTTGGCAGCTGCCGCTTGGCACTGGTTGCTACAGTTAAGTTTATTGTCAACTAAAATTCCTAAATCCTTTTTCATGTTTTGACCATTGTTTTCCCCTTTAGAAAATAATCTAAACATGCATTTCTGCTTCTCATATGCATAACCTTACATTTATCAGTCTTAAACCTAATTTGTCACTTTCCTGCCCAAACCTCCAATGTATCTAGATTCATCTGTAATAAAATATTATCCTCCTTTGTATTATCTACTTTACACAGTTTAGTATCATCTGAAAAAAATTGAAATTTTACTATACAATCCATCATCAAGGTAATTTTAAATATATTGATGAGAAGAGGGTCCAAAATGGACTCCTGGGGTACCCCACTATTAACAGTAACTCAGTTTGAGTATGCAACATTAATAACTACTCTCACCTATACTACAGAAATATGTGTCTAGTGTGTATTAAAATTCCTTTGTTCTCCATAGTGAGACTTGTATAGTGCTCAAAAATCCAGTGGATGGGTGTCATAATAGCCACAGGTCTCCTTTCATTCATTTTTTCAGCAGACCAGTATTTTTTTCCGCTTTTATTACCTCACTTTTTGTACAAACTGCTTTAATAAATAGATACTGTGATTAAATAAATATTACATAATGTTGTTTTTCATAATGAACTTAAGAGATGAGGTAAGGAAAAGCTTGCTGCAGTCCAGGAAACTGGAAATTCTAAGCACATTGCTGTCTTAATGATTACAAATATTTTCTTTAATTATTGGAAAGAAAAGCAGTGCAACAATATATAATGCATATTTATGTCCATACTAATTATAATCCAAGCATTACCCGGTGATATATAGTCTGGCTGTTTAGTCATACCTGGGTTTATTTGTAAATTTTTGTCAGAATAGTTTTTTACATATGTAATTAATATATGTTTATTGTTTACATTTGGGTGTCCATATTTCTGAACCATATTGTATTTGGAATTTATTATCTGCTTTATGTCATAGAATAAAGAACTGAACTGAAAATTATTCAAATGGAAAAATAAATCAAATGTGTGGTCTAGCATGAAGAGACAAGTCAACCGATTCATCGAAATTTCTGCTTAAAAAGCTGTAAACCACTAAGGATTCTGCACCAATCATGTGAAATTTAATTGCGTTTGTGTTTTACAAACTAATTAAAATCCATGGTACAAAAATCATATATATTTTTTACTAACACAACCATTTAATGTAGTGATTTGTTGTAACAGCATTCTTATTGAAATTGTTTGACATAAATTCCATTTCAGAGTAACCCCTTTTGATTTAATCAGAGTTTCATAAAGCAAAGTTCAAAGCAATGTGAAATCTTATAATTATTTGTAAATAACTGCCAATGTATTCATTATTTTATCATGCAATGAGTTGTCATTTTAAGAGTTCAAAACTTGTTTGGATACTTTCCTTCAGTGTAAGAACTTTACAAATAGTGGGTACTAGAAAATTTAAGGTGGGTTCTTGATCCAGCAATTTTATTCTGATTGCCATATTGGAGTCAGGAAGGAATTTTTTCCCTAATATGAGGATTATAGGCTCTTGCCTCGTTGCTTTTTTGCCTTCCTCTAGATCAACAGTGCAGGAAAACAGGCTTAACTGGATAGACTGGTGTTTTTTCAGCCTTATAAACAATGTTACTATTTTGCCTAATGCGTAATATAGCAATAATATTATAATTATCTTTAAGCTTCTTTTTCTACTTAATTACTTATGTTTACTTAGCATAATAACAATCATGATGACATACTGAGGACTTTTTTTTTAATAATATGACTGCTATAGATTTTTATCATTTTACTAAAATCGTACTTATTTAAAATCTTCCTAAATCAAATTTGCAATTTGAAGTTGTTCTGTATCCCAATCCACAACACCAGCACACACAAATATATGGTCATTGTTTATTATGTTTAAAGTTTTATTTAATTTTGCCTTGGGAACATTTCACAACAGTATTTACTTAGTACTGACTGTACAAAATAACAAACTCATTACATGCAGACTCTTTAAAATGTATGTCCTGTTGTTTTTACTCTAGGGCATTTGAAATATAGCTGCTAATTTGGTTAAACAGATATCACCATCCTTTGATATAACAAAAGACTTTCCTACATAGCATTATTTTACTGTAGTGTTTCGGGTGTATTTAACTTTCTGAATTTTTTTTTTTCAAATCTTGTCAATTCTAGTTTAGCCTGATAAAAATAAACATAGAGATACAAGTTGTATGGATAGATGGAGTTAATGTTGCATTTAAAAACCTCTTGGAAGCTTAAAGTCACCCTTCAAAAATCTATCACCTTCAGCATCTAATTAAAAATCATCAGCATGTGACTGGCTAGCAGATTATTTAGAGCAAGAAAATGTTTATATGACCATCTGGCCTATGTAATTTCCCTGTTGGTATTGATATATTCACTCTTTGAATTTCTATTGTTTTTATATATGCAGTCATTAAAAAACTATGATCAGAGGTAAACTTGGATTAGTAAGAAAGGTTTTGTGTGTACATTATATATCCATCTATCTCTCTCTACCCTCTCTCACTCTGTCTATCATGGTTAATAATGGTTTCAAACTTAATTCCCAGACTGTTTTAAGTAGAGGTTCAAAGTACTCCTATTGTCAATATTCTAACAAAGGCTTGAAAAAATGTACACCACCCACAGGATGCACAAATACACAATCAGGTTTTCTGATTGATCATCACATATCTGAAAATTACAGTAACTGCGATACAAATTATACCAGAGTAAAGCTATTTCTGTGTTTGATTGGTCAGAGGATTGCCTTTGCATTTGTGCATATAGGAGACACTGACTTCTGAAAAAATTACCTACTGTTTTTATAAAAGTCCAATAAAAAATGGTTTATCGCTAGTGAATTAGCACTAAACAGTGCTAAAATATAAACATCACCATAAAATATTAATATTTTTAATCCTCTTAAGAACTTTTTCTACTGCCAAAAAAAAGTGTTCACCTGTGGCAAAAACCCATTATTCCCCTTTGTATTAGTTTCTGCAACTTTTCCTAAGTTAAATCATTTTCCCTATCAACGTTGAATTGGAAAGAAACTCCACGGAAAACAGTGCAAATTGTGGCAGCTTTCAAACATCAATATTTATCAATATCGGTGTTTTATATAAATCAAAAAGAGCAGCAAACTAAATTCCTCCTATTTAGATTGAAAGCTCTATGGGGCAGGAACCTCCATCCTCTTGTTTCAATCATGGCCTGGCACTTAGAGTGATGTATTTACTTGATTATATGTTTGTAATTTAATTCACTTGTTCTTTGATAAGCGCTTTTCCCTTATATGTATTATAACTGTATTGTTGAATTATGCAGCACTGAGTAACATAATGGTGCTTTATAAATAAAAATACACATATACATACAAGAAGGTCCACAATCTACACTGCAGCTTCTCCCTATATATATGAGTATTGCAATAGTTAGTGATACTTTTTTATTGGACTAACAGTAGTTTTAAATAGATGAGCTTTCAAGAGGTTTGTCCTCCCTTCAACAGGTTACAAAGAATACTAAATACAGGCAAGAAGGTATTCTACTGAGATAATGGACTATAGAAAGCAGGTTGTAAATATTCTTGTCATGAGGCTCATTTATTTAAAATGACTGTTAGTCCAATAAAAAGGTATCATTTTTTGCATCTGTGAACTAACACGACCACTCTACCCTAACACACACACACACACACACACACACACATATATATATATATATATACATATATATATATATATATATATATATACATACACATACACACACCATTTCTATCAGAAACTGACAGCATGTGAAATATTCATAAATGTCTGCATGACTGTGTAAATCTCCTTAAATGAATGATAATGTGTGATGCTTTATGTGCACAATGTACACTGCTATGTTAACAACTTGCTACACTACACAGTAAAAATAGATCTTAAAAGAATGCTAAGGTTATTTGCACAGTTAAATTTTCTGTCAAGTTGGGGCAGCATGGAAAATAGTCATCAGATTATCACATGCACACTCCAAAGCCATCATTAGCAGACTATATTTTTATACCAGTGTGATGAAAAGCAAGTTAATAATTATTTTCTTTTCTGCTATCATTTTTCACACTGGCATTGTACAGTTAACTCACACTGTATTGTCAGTTGGAAAATTAGGACTGATTCAGAATTTTAGCAAATTGGAAAAATAGCTGATGTACTATACTTTGAAAATGTGTTTAAGTTAATTTTAATTCCCAACATGCTACACTGGGCTGCCATGTATTAACTAGCAGTGACAGATAACTCATTCATACACCCACTCATGACAGGGTTGATTTAAATACTCTCCTTTAAATACTCTCCTTTAACACCAACGCTTTTTATTTATAGATCACTTTTTTGAATTCACACCAGCCGCGATCCTTAGTTTTGCTGGTCCCATGTGATACTACACCGGCTTGTAATTACTACCCTGCCGCACGGCTTTGTACAACACACGCTACCCTGTCAGTAGTGATTTTTAACTATCCAATGAATTCGGATACACTTATTTTTCTTCTACATGTTACAGGAGCTGCTTTGTGTAATCCATGGTGCTCAGGTAAGTTTTTACTATATATACTCTGTTATTGGCATCCTACCTATGATTAAGCGCCCTAAGCGCGAAACGCGTTAGGGGGTGCCTTATTGCTGTTTTTAAGCTTACTAGACTTTATTTTGGAATCTGCTTTTAACGCTTGTTGAATAAAATTTCATGATTTTACTCTTGGGAGTGCCGGATTCACACTTTTTTACTTGCAAAAAAACACTGTTTAAAGTGTACCTGTCGCCTCAAAACGCTAATATTAATTTAGGTTCTGTTAATGAAATAAACTATTTTTAAATATATATACAGTATTAATTTTTTTTTTAAATGTACCTTTATACAGTGTTTCTCTCTTCTCTGTCAGCCTGCCTTTTCTAATAATTGACATTATAGCTCTTCCAATCAGATTCCTGCTAGACTTGGATTTAAGGGATCTGATTGGAAGAGCTATAATGGCAATCATTTAGCCCCACTCAACACTCAGGAAAGAAAAGTCAGGCTGACAGGGAAGACGACAGAGAGAAACCCTGTATAAAGGTATATTTTTTAATACATATATATTTACACAAATGTTTATTTCATTAGTAGAACCAAAATTAGTATTAGTTTTGAGGTGACAGGTGCACTTTAACAATGTTTTGACATGGAACAGGCCAGCAGATGTTCCACCATGTCTAGATGTGCACCCATAGACAGACTCTTGCACAGCAAATAATTCACATTAAAAAATAGACTGTTGCACAGTACACTTATCCACCACGGACTACTAATGCTACATGTGGGTACCTTCTACAACAACTCACCAACATTTGGCTAATGACAAGTATATAGACAGGACCACATAAGTAAATCTGACAAATTCTATAACTAATAGACATGTACGTATATATATTTACCTAAGCAGAACTGCATAAGCAGTGACAACAGAGTGAAATGTTACCCCCAGTGAACATTATCATTTTATTACAGTGTACCTACACTGATTAAACATGTTGGGTCATTCTCATTAATGCTGCAGTGTGAATTATAATACACAATACTGAGCCAAGTATTTTGTTACTGATATGATTATATGCTACTGTACCATTGCCCCTTTATTTTTAATTGTTTTCATACCATTTTCTTTCTAACAAGCACATTAGTAAATGCAAAAATTTAGCATAACATTTTACCCAAGGCCATTGGTGTGACTCATTTTTCTGGGGTAGTCTCTTTATTTTTGTGGTTATTGAACCCAAGCTCCTGACTAGTAAGTCAGCAAAAAATGTGCAACCCTCTGATGGAAAGCAGCTAATTTTATTGGAAAAACTGACCATATTCTAGGAAAAAAATACTATTCCATAACTCTTAGTAATATACAGTATATTAACAGGCAAAATAAAAATGAGCATTCAATGCTGTATGAAAAATTAAGAACAAATTTTTGCAATATCCAAAACAAAACACAAAAACAAAATTTGGATCAAACAGTTCAGACATTTATTCTAACAAGATTTAAGATATAATGAGGTTAACAGGGACAATCATTTACAGAGGTCTAGTAACCAACAGCAACCAATCAGAATTTGTTTTTCAGATTTCTAGGTTCCCTTTACCAGTGAATGCTAACAGCTGATTGGTTGCTACAGGTTACTAGAACTCTAGAAAGATTGTATACGTTGATGAATTCCTAATTATTAGAAATTATGCATTTCTAAGGTTTAAGATTTGTGAATAATTAATTGAATTTTGAGTATTTAGCATTAGTAAGATATACCAATGTGTTAACAGGGAAAATGTATTGTCATATTATTTTAGCTATCTGTGCTGGAATTAAGTAAAGTGAATTCTATCACAAAGTGTTAATGACAAATCCAATCCAGCTATATCTGTACTTTTAAAGTTAATAGTAACATCTATTTCATTTGCTAAGTCCACTAGATATCTAAGAGATCAATTTTAATTCCAGAAACTGAAAAAATGTGTATGTCATTGCTTCAGTTTACTGATTCAGTTGTGAATACTTGAATATGTTGAAGGGAAAATGCATAAGTATAATACTAGAATGCTTTGGATAAAAGGACTTAGACAGCCCTCTAGTGTTTCTGAACTAGAGACTTAAATGTGCAACAATTGAAACATGGACTTTTCAGATTTTATACAGTGCTACTAGAGACAATGCTGACAGTACTACTGCTGAAACACGTTATTATTCAAACAACTATAATTGCTGCCTTGGCAGACAGCACTGCAGTATTCTTCTTACTAAAACCACAGGGGAGATAGTACAAAGTACTTGACAGCTTAGAAACTGCTTGCATAAAAATGCTTGTATAAATCATTTTTTTTCTAAGAAGAAAAGCATTCAAAAAGTAAAACTTAATTTTCTGTGTATTTATTTGAACAGCTGACTAGAGAATTTGTAATGCTTGATTGCAGGTCTTCACAAATGGCACCTACTAATTCATTTGTACCTCTTTCTATTGTATCTTGCAACAGCTAAAGTAAAATTCATTGTTTGAAACAAATGATGTATATCTAACATTTGACAAAATGCTTCTGCAATGACTATACCCAATTAGAATGGAAGAGTAGTGGATATGGTTACCCCATTTAATACTTGCTATCAATAAATCTGATAAAAAACATAACAGCTCTTTACATGATACAGAACTTTCTATGGAGAGAAAAACAACCAAAGAATGAACAAAACAAAAATACTTTTAAAAAACTCATACTGGGCAGTTTATGATTTGGCTATTTAAAATAGATCTTGTAGCTACTGGTGTCTGCTTTGTGGAAAGCTAAAGCTTTGGAAATTATACATTAAAATTTGCAGTAAAGGGCATTCTAACACATAAAAAAATCTTTGCTTTGAAATATCTGACTGCCACCAGTGCATTCTGTGCTTTAACAATTCACTGATGCTAGCAAAAATAAATATTGTCACTATACAAAAGTTTAAGAAAGGACCTAGAGCGCTGGAGACCTTAACCACTTCTAATGTTTACAATTGGCCTTTTTGAAGCCCCGGGCTCTCTGTTACAGGATTATGTAGGAACCAACATCCACAGTGACAATGGCAGTCAACAGGCTGGGAATCAAGACAAACAGAAAATGGTATGAACTGCAAGTGCAAGGAACAGTTAGGAAATTGTTACTAGGGCAAGAAGACAGACACATAATGGCTGTAATGGATGGAGTCAAACAAGTAATGGAAATAGCTGCAAGGAGCTTGATTAAGGTCGTGGTTGGAAAAGTTTGAAAAAAAGAAAGAAAATGGCTACAAGAGGCTAAAGACAGACAAGTAAATTATTAGTGAGAAAAGAGCTACAAACAATAAGATAGGAAATGGAGGTACAGGATGTAAATGAGAAATTTATGTAAGGTAAGGGCACTGTACTGTTATGGAAGGGAACCAGATAAGGAGAAGTCCATAGACCAGTAGTTCTCAAAATTTTTATTGCTGCGACCCGTTAGTACAATACCCTTTGATTTGGCAACCCCAATAATAAGTTTTCAGTTGCAATAGACTCCTACTGTCACAGTAACAACTTCATTATGGGAATATTGTCGCAGTTGTGACTTTAATATGGGAATATTGTCATGGTCACCACTTTAATATGGGAATATTGTCGTGGTTGCGACTTTAAAATTGTTGCAGTTGCAGATGGGAATCTGCTGTTTGAGAATTTGATTCCGATGGTCTTAGGCGACCCCTGGCTAATCATCATTTGACACCCGACAAGGTCGTGACCCCCAGGTTGAGAACTGCTGCCATAGACCATTCTGAAAATACAAATTAACTTCTCTTATGACCTTGATCTCAAGGATGTTTGAGGGAATTCCTTACCCATTTCAAATAATTTGAATCAAAGAGTCAGACAGTAATATGTTCTAATATACTGGGTGACTTCAATATAGGCAAGAACTGATTGCATATTAGGCTGAAAATGTATTTATTAGTTGTATAACATTCACCTTCTAAATACCTTCTTACCATTTCATATTTTCAAAAGGACAACATTATGGTGTTATCAGTTGGGAGTAAAGATATATTCTTTTATCTTTAAACCAGTAGTTATCGTTCTTGTTCTGTTCTAAAAGCTCATCAAACACTTACATGAAAACAATTTTCTTTGTATGGCACTGAGATATTAGAACAGTGTACTTGACAGGCTCTTAAAAATGAATACAATACTTCATTAATTTAAAAAATGTGAAATAATTATACTTGCCCCACTTTTAATGTCCAGTGAAATCAATTATAAAGCATGTTATCACAAGTTCAAACACGTCCAAAATTAAATTAGAATTTTAATTTCCCAACAATGTTTGCTCATACTGGACATTTTTACATAACATACTGTATTTAAGGTTTCTGGGATAATTTCCTAAAATCTTAAACAGTTTCAAATGGTAACAGGAAATAATCCATTAGATTTTAATTATTCATTTTTCATTACCAATGCTTTATGTTTCTGCAGCAGTTCGGTACAAGACAATGAAAAGTATTATTCATACTGGCATTATTGTTTTATCAGTTTATACTTTTGTGCAAAAACAAGTATAATTACCCCTGCATACATGGTTGATTTGTATTGTTTGATAATGTGAGGAAGGCAGCAAGTTGACATGCACTTATCAGTCCTTGCCATCTGTATTGCATACACTAATCAAAAAAGTGCTCATTTGTAAAGATAAAAAATTTTCCATTTATTATGCAATATTTACACAGGGTAAAAAGGTCTGTCATGAAAATTAAGCTACTGCTACTCTGATCTCAAGATAAGATACCATTATTTTGACACCTCCCTAAGATAATGAGACTGATCCTACAAGAGGTCTACTTAAAAAGACCTATATCTATGCCATATTATTTTATCTTGATGCAAATCAACTTGAAACCTAATTGTGCAAGTGTCTTTTAGAAATGCGTGATTTAATTTAATCTGGAGAAGAGTGATATGTTGGGTCTAATGGTCATGAATGATTTCATTAGAACAAATGTACTTAAAGAAACTAAAGCATTAATGTTGTTTTAAACCTCAAAACCCTAAAGATAAACAGAAAATGCCTTTCAAGTGCTACAAAACAAATAAATTTGGATTGGGTGTTAGGAAGCACAATTGAAAGACCATGTGATAACTACATTATACATAACTGAGCCAAAAAAATGTTGTGCCAGACATAACATTTTTCATGTCAGTTTTTTTATGTAGAAATAAATTAAAGCAGTGAAAATGTAGGTCGAGACATTGAAAAGAGTACCTTTGTTAAACAGAAATCATAAGAATGATACAGAAAGCACTCATGCACAATTCAAGAATGCTCTTCCATATAAAGGTGTTTTTGTGTTAATGGATTGTATTCAGCATCTGTTACGTTGAATAGTGCATATGAATAATGGCTTCCATACAGCATATAAAAAAATTGATTTTTAAATCTTATTTTACAAAACTTTACCCAGAAAAATAACATTGCGTTATGTTTACATTAAAGGCTAGTTTACACAGGCAACTCCTGTGGAACTCAACAAAAAAGTCTACAAAAAAGTCAATGTGAAAGGTCAGAGAGCTAAGAAGCAGAGCTGCCTGCGTATCTCAGTGGTTTAGATTTTTTTTTCTCCTTATAGATCAGTATAGGGACTATATAAACTCTATCTAAACTTTAGTTGTGGTATTATTAGTATGCAGACTCCAGGTAATTGTACTTTAGTCCCAGTATTTAAAATATAAAAAAGCTGAAAGACATTTTGAATTACAAAGAGAATTGAAAAGGCAAAGTATTCATTTTTCTTTGTTAAATTTCTAATGTGTCAGTGGACATGTGTAATTTTGAAACAAGTGTTATAATCAAGATTATATTGTAGTGATGTTTCTCTGTTGGAGAAGAGTGCTTGCTAAGTATACCACTAACACTTTTCTTTAATGTTACCAAGTCTGTTGCTTATGCCCATACCTTTGGTTTATTGATTCAGTTCCATTATCACTGCAGCTTTACTGTAATTTTGTGATTATATGGTGTTAAACAATTAAAAAGTTAAACTTTGTGCCATTGCTGCAAAATCATATTTATAGCTTTTATAGAACACAAAGCACAACGTTGTGGCGGGAAATGAAAGAATGTAGCAGCTCTCTATAAACAGAGTTAAAGAAGAAACACTGACCAAACATTAAAGGGGGTTGTTCACTAAAGTCCAAATAGTTGCGTATAGGTGCGACTTCTCCAGATAGACAGTCGCAATAGATTGCTACTGTCGCAGTCACAGTATATTGCTACTGTCGCAGTCGCGTCTTTTATAATGAGAATATTGTCGCAATCATGATTTTATTATAGGGAAATTGTAGCAATCTTTACTATAAAAAATTGTTGCAATTTTACAATGGGGAAATTGTCGCAGATTTTCTATGGGAATTCGCTGTTTGGGAATTTGATAGTTGAATTCACACCTTAGTGAATAAACCCCCAAATTTAAGTATACAAAATTATTCAAAGCTAGATTTGTATGCTTTTAGATATAGCAAACAAGTAACATAGGCAGCAGCTCAATGAAAATTAATTTCACTTTATTTCTGTGCAGATTTTTAGAAAGACTTACAGTATTTGGGAAAGGTGCCTTTACTGATTTAAATATATGTATTTAATAATATAAGTGGAATTCTTTGTTTATCTAAAACACAATCATTTAAATACAGAAAAGGTAGGGAATCACATTAAGATTCTCCTCCCTCCACCACAACCTTTGTTCCCATTATTCTCATGTACTAAGTCTACCACTAATTCTCGTCCACTATTTATGTCTCTTAAACAGCTTATAAATGCTTTTAAAACTGCATTCACAGTTTTTCTATTGACTGCCCTTCTTGCAACAAAGACTTCCTGTATCTAAAATACCCCAGGTAATAGCTAACACCTACAATGCTTATGTACACAGTTTCTTTATTATATTGCCTTATTCTGTTTACAATCCAATAAGCTACCCCAAGAACTTAACTTCTCTAGAAATATTATACCCAATACCACTGCCACATACCCATATACCTCCTTTACACCCAGCAATTATAAAGAAAATGTATTTGAGTTTCATTCTTCACACACTCCCATGGACATCATCTTTAGTGATACTGGGAAGCTTTACATTTTCTTTAAGAGAGAGAGATTCCCATGAAGATAGAGTTGTACATTATCAATACAATTTCTATAGAAATCTTCATATACTTCTAAACTCTTTTTCTGTTCCCTGTGCAGTACC